>JASFAX010004830.1:0-38163 GCA_030737875.1 Allium sativum
GCTAAGTTTCATGCCTAGTCCGAATCCAGTTCAAACTAGTGATTTTGAACATGTTACTTCTCAGTCATGTGGTTTTGTCTTTGCCTTTTCTTTAGGACATATGGGAATGAATATAAATTATTATGTCTGAAATATTACTTTAGCTTTCTCCCACACGTTATTTTTTATGGTACTGAGGAAAAAATAACAATTTATGTGCATTACTTAGCCCATGTTACTTAACCTAGCAAAAAAATAAAAAAATAAAAATCTTAATGAAATTTTTACTGATTTACCAACCTCTGATTTACCAAACGTAAAACAGTATGTTTCAGGTTTATGTGGCAAGAGCAGCTCTCCATTACCCGCTTTTGCAGCAATCCTGATGAATAAAACTTTAAACACATTACAGTAGGGACGCTTAAATGCAGAAAGGAGATAGTAATTATAAGAAAGGTGTTAAATGCACCGCATATAGCACTCTAATTTATCTCAGATTTCAATCACCAGTGTACTGCCGACAGCTCCAAACAAAGTTTTGACGGTACACTGTTGACCAAGGTATAATATATATTTTTCACATAAATTTTGGAACAACGGAGAAAGGACAAGTAGAATAAAAAAGGAAGACCAAGATTACTCAATAATAAATATATCATGGATTTAATTAGTTCTTAACAGTAAAAATTGGCTAGAAAAATCAAAATAAGATGCCCAAATGATTATATAGACGAACTTTTTATCTCGAAAAGAACTCAATGTGAAACAGCAGTATGACATATCTCTCACAATAAAAAAAATGTATAATTGATTCCACTCCAAAAATGGGAAAAAGGTTGAAACCTGGATATTACTTCATAAGGTTCCCTTGGGCACTCCCACCCTTGTCCTTCGGTAATTGTCTAAATACAGAAAAGAAAGTAGAAATAATTAAGTAGAATAATACTGAAATAACAACATAATCACAATAGTAGTACAAACTTGCATTTACACACATGCACATGCAAAGCATCAATTTTGTACAAAAAACAAAGTTGAAGGGGATTTCCTGTGCATAGATTAAAAAATCATGAGTCCGAGTAACATTTTACGTACTTTTCAAGAACAGAAAATGCAGCTGCTTGTGGACTGACCACTATCATTTTGTTACTTGAGACTTGAGACTTGAGACCATTAAAAAGTAGAAAAGTACATCAGTGGAAGTTCTAACAAGGTGAAAAAAAATTGCAAGCCAAGTTTTCCATCTGATAGCTGTCTGAAGCAAGATACCAGGACTCGGTTTCAGTGACTCAGTCTCAGCTTTGGTCATTTTATTTTTATTTATTTTTTCAATTTCACTTGATTTCAGAAATATTGAAAGTTTTGGTTTCGATTTCCATCCCTTTGGATTTTTAAATGTTTTAACTTTAACGAACATGTAATAATAATATTCCTTGTAAACAAAATATGAAAATATAATCTATAAAGAAATACAATCCATAATGTACCTTAAATTATCAACAATATCATTAGAAAAAGAATGCAGTTAAACCAAATTAAATTAATTTTTGTCTGATAGGTAAATATTTGCTAACCCAGCCCAAGCCAAAAATAAATGATTCAAGCCATAAACTAAAGCCCTAATTAATCACTAATCCAAATTGTTCATTACTTAATTAAAACAAGTAAATATTTGTTAGCCCAACCCAGCCCAACCAAAATAAATGGCTTAAGGCCTAAGCAACATTCCAGCTGCATCCAAATTCAGCGTCGCCCCCACTCCTCATCTTCTCAAAGTCGATTGCCGACCGCTAGGGAATGGGAAAAAGGATGTTGCAGCTAAGAAAAGGATGTTGTAGCTATTGGAAAAAAGATGTCGCTGTTTAAAGTCAACTGCCGGCTGGTAGGGCAAGGAAATTTCTTGCTCAGATAAATTGTTTAATCAATTATGAATTTGTTTTTGATTATTTTTAATTCGCATTCTTTTGATTCGATTTTTTTAAACCTAGCTGGAACAGAATTTTACGCTAGGTTCCGGTTAGTGATGGGACTAGTACGCTAATACTGAAATTTTGATGTACCGACCAATACCTCATATCTTGGCTGAAGGTAGATGAATCACTGAGGCTTTTAAATTGTTATTGATAAAATGAGATGCTAACTGTGGATTTCTTTCAGATATTTAGAAACCTGGTACACCATTATTAATATTCTGTTGTACTATATTTTTCCAGTGAACAGTGACAAATAATTTGCAATCCTCAACTCAAGTTAGTAGGGGACTCCCAACTGAAACACATATGGCTGCAGCTTTTTTTATATGTCAGACGTACTGCATTTTGATATAAGTGACAACCAATCGAGCTCCACCGTTTGGATAGACTACCGTGTTGACCACAACTTGCCATGCTGGAAAAGAAGGATATAGAGGTCTTAAAAAAGAATGCACACACAAATCAATGACGGAGAAATTTGAACAAAGAACCAAAAGTGTCTGGATTGTGGATCGAACATCATACACATTATTTTATACAATGAGTTCATAAAGTGGAAAAAAGAGCACCCTCTTCTGGCGATTACAACTGATGTAGTGATCGAACTCAGGCATATTATACCTTTTTAATATTCTCATAGGATTTTGTCCTTTCTTCTATAATTTTCTAATAAATACTATAATTTTTTTTTTTATTATCCTGGTTTTACTTGTAGGAGGTTGGGCAAAGCATACTAAAGACAAATTTTAATCGATTGCAGATTGGGAAACTTTGAGTAAATTTTCATATGGTGATCACTAGAGCAAGCATTACGTAAACTTGGAGTATCAGAGTGATCAAGGTGCTCCTCATATGGTCGGTTCGAACCAAAGCACTGTCGATATTGATGAAGACTGGTTTTTGACTGAGCATCATAGATAGAATTGGAAGCATCATGAACATGATGTAAAGAGAACTCAACTTCGCCTTCTGATATGGGTGTTGAGTCCGCTTTTGAGAATCGTTGTCCCCGATCGCCAAAAAGTGTTGGAATGTTGCACGAGTTTGAAAGTTCTTACATGAGAAGAGGGCAAGGTTTCAAATCTCGGCCTCCAATGGGATCTTAGATTGACATCTTGATCCATATCTTGGGTTAAATTCTTAATACCTTGGGTAAGATATTTCAAAACAACGCAAATATTATGTTTGAAATTTTGACTAGCTCAAATGCAAAATTGAGACCTCAGGGGTGATCTCGGGCGAGGGAAAGGAGATTTCAATCTCTAGAAGTAGGAAATCAAGTCAGGATAAAAACATCATTACAGCTCAAATTTACAACCAATAATGTTCAAATGCACAAATATGTAGGGCATCTCAATTGAATCCACAAAAACCTTTGGATGATTGTCATGTATTAAGTGTTTTTTCTGCAATAAGCGTCTCTTATGTATTAGGTTTTGTCATTTTTTAAAATAATTTATATGATTTTTATGTAGTTGTTTTCCTATTAATGAAATTTCAATTGTAGTAATTCACTAAATTAAACAATATCACAACTTTTGATTCAGTAAACTAAAAGAAAAACATATGACAAATAACAATTTCTCCCTCCAACCCTAATCTGCTCCAACACTTGTTTCCCATTCCCTACCTTCGTGAACTAATTTTTGCAAAAACAACCTCAAGCACATCCCGAATATGTCCAAGTTCTTTGGGGAACTGTATAAAACTTATCCATTGTTTAGTGCTTTCTTCATTCAAGACAAGATTATTACGAGTGTGTTACTTGTGTCATCAGTGAAAATGTTTACTTCTGATTGAATGGCTCAGTACATTGACTTGTTCATTTCAACATTTATGAAAAGCTACGTCCTTAAAGAGATTTTTGTGTTCTCGGTTCTTGAATCAAACAAGTAAGAAAATCCCAGTAGTGTCATAAAGAAAACATAATTTGGGATGATACACAGTTACAATGTCAATCAATCAACCAATTCACTAATGATCAATGATGAATCTGATCACGATAGGAGTATAAAAAATATACTTAGTATCAAATCTAAACATTCACGTATTCATGTAGACTATCAATCAACATACTTTTGTCATAGCATTACCAAAGTGAAAAAAACGGAATACTATAATAACAACATATCAAACAAAGTACACTCTTTTTGAATTTGGAAAGGTTTAATCGGCTTTTATGATGAGCAATCTACAATATATTATATAACAGAATTGAATCAAACATCAAATGTCACATACCTTTTTCACAATACCCAAATCTTCAGTGACAACCTGGATGAATAATGTAAAAATTATTGCACTTGAATAAAGACTAGAAGTTTGCAAAAAATTAAAGGACGCATGATTATATCAATGGTATTGCGCCGATTGTATTGCGCAATTGCTCAACATACTCCCATAGACCTGATAACTACAATTATGGATTGGAAAATTGGAAATTAGTTAAATTTAAAGATCTGTTAATATTATTGTGGCAAGATGAAGGTCCTAAAGAAATGATTATGTACATTCCTTAACATTATTGTGGCAAGATTCCTTAATATTATGTACATTCAATATTTGCAACTTCATTAGGAGATCACTTGGTGATTGGCTGATGACCACTTCATAAACACTCCTTTTGATATCATTGTGAACTAGGGTAATTGATGTAAAAAATGTACCAAGAGCCGTTTTAAGTTTATTGGGAAATCCTACCACTTCTACAGTGAAAAAAGAAATCCAGACGGCTGAATAAAAATTGAATTTCTATCCCCGACCACGCAGTATTATCCAGTGTTATTAATGGCGCATGGCACAAACCCTCTCTGGAGCCTTGGCGCCTGGCGAATTTTTTTTGATAAATTTTGATATGTTAACAAAAAGTTAAAAAAAATCAATATTTTTTACTAAAACATAAGCAACAATTTTTTTATGCGTTTTACTAAAAAAACATAAAGCATAAAATTTCAAGCACAATAGTTTTCAAATCCAAAATAGTAATACACATTAAGGATAAACTAGAAATCTGAATCTAGTAAATTTAATGCTTGATTATATTTAACAAATACCAAATCATGAAATATTTTTATGCTGCAGACAAATTGTACAAAGATATTGTACATATTCACACATGCAAAAAAAAAAAATTAATAATAAAATAAAATCTATCCAAGGGTATGTTTCAGAGCTGATTAAATATTAATTTTCTGAGGATGTTTTCTCTTCCTCTAAAGCTGCTTCTCTTGATTTATCGTTCACAGGTTCTCAGTCTCATTCATTTACTTTTGCATCTATGATAGGCAATATTTTATGATCTTTTATACATTACATTATATATTTCTGACAATATTAAAATGAATCTATGTTGGATAATAAAACATATGTCAGTTCTAAACGCCGGCATGCTAAGGTCAATCAATTACATAATTGTAAGATTATTAACTCGTTGATGATAATCGAATAGGAAATAATAATGATGTGATTATATTTCCATATAATGGAAAAAGATTTTAATAAAGTTATTCACATTTCATGTTATTATGATAATAATAGTAATAGTAGTAGTGATGGGGGTTGTATTGATGGTAATAGCATTTGTAGTAGCGGTTATTGCAGTTTGAAATGCAAAAAAAAAAAAAAAAAAAAAAAAAAAAAAAAAAGAGCAAAAAACAATAAAATAAAGAAAAGGTGTGCCATTTTGAGCCGTGCACCATTTTGCATGCTTTTTCATGTGTGTTGCGCCGCAAGCAAAAATGGCGCAAACGCCGCGCCATGCGCCTAGGCACACCTTTCACAACTATGGTATAATGGTTAAATTGCACGTTACAAGTGAAAATATGGTATCAAAATAGGCCAGATGAATCACTGCAGATTAGTGTTGGATTGAGTTTGATGAAATCCAGCGGGACACTGGTAAGAGGATAAACAAAAAGTAGATACATGGTAAGCATTCCCCAAGATAAAAATATAGTAACTGACAGGACACCGTATTATATGTTTTCATCTATTTTTTTTTTTTTAAAAAAAAAAAAAAAAAAAAAAACATGCAGTATATAGAAGTTGCGGGGCATCATTTTGAAGGCGTACAAACCAACAATGCAAGTACATATCATGCTACAAAGTTATCATGTTTACCCTAGCTTTAGAAAAATCAAGCATCTCGATTTCAAAATGAAGTTCATCATCAACAGGAAAAGAATCCGGAGCTGCAACAGGACATTCATCTTCTGCATAATGTATTTCTGGCTTCATTTTGAACTGTGAAATCAAAGATTGTTATAACATAATACCTATAATGATGAAGTCGCAAATATGCGAAATGACGAAGATATACCTGGTGTATAATACGAAGACATGTTTTACATACTTGATAATTAAAATGTATAAATTTAATTGCTAAAATAATGGTGGTAGAATATAATCAGAAATAAAGAGAATATTTCACCGTGACAATCTCCTATAACAGAAATAATATAAGAAACTATATTACAGCTCAATCAAGAGAAACTCACAAAGTGATCAAAAAAGATACACTATACTCGGTATGAACGAGTAATTGATAACTTGTTAGTTTATTTCCTATCCCAATGAGAAGACCTTGTGTAACTCCGTTCATGAAAGTTGAAACAACTGATATATTCAAATTACATGCAGATAACTTTCCTTCATTTGCCTAAATAGATAATATGATCAACCCAGTCTACACATCATACCAAAAATGGTCTTGGTTAGAAATCAAAAGGACCAATACATCAGCAAGTCAATTGCAATTACAGAATTTTAATGGGTCGGTTTCGTATAACAGTCGGTAAAGGGAAAAGAACATTTTAAGTTTTATTTAGTCTCAGTAATATTTGGTTAAACAAATTAAGATATTTAAATGTATTGTGTACAAACTCATACAGATTGAGCATAAATATTTTTGACGACTAAAAATAAGATAGCAGCAAAAGACACAGGAATTCAAACCATGGCCACCGTTCTCATGTAATTTTGTTTTAATGCTTAAAGCTGTCAAATTTGTACCGACACAAACTGATAAATTAAGCTTAAAAAAAGAAAGAACATAAAAGAACAAGCCAACTTCCTCGAGAAAATCCTAAACTGAGAATGTATATTAGCATCAATGAAAAATTTGTGATCAGGGTAAAACACAAACTTAACCAAAAAGTAATAACAATTGTCACAGCAAGTAATTTACTGTAAGAAACATGAGTTAGAGACAAAAATGCATAAGAAAAGAGCACAATCCATTTATATCTAAACATGTTCAACTGATGTCAAAGATAGACTTGAATATGGATTCAAATCATATGCTGTTTAGATTTTTATTTGGTGTCTAAGTGTGCAAATGTTAAGAGATTTATTTATTACCATTGCCACTTCTTCTTTTAGCATGGTGGGAATGCCTTCAGAAAGCCCAAGTATCATTTTGCTTTTGCCCAAAACTTGCCTGATAGGATAACCCTTACCTGCTGGTTGCAATTACAAGTTCATTAAAAATAGATCTATATCTCTAGTATTAACAAAAATGGAAATTAAGATATGAAGGTACCCTGCGTCAAAATACATGAATAGACAGTAATAACAATATATCCGGGAGATATGTAACATAATTGGAATATCCAATAGTTAAAATATATTACAGCAATAAAGTATAATTAATGCACCATGAATGAACTGATTTCCCTAGATGTAGACTGTAAACCTGTAAATGTTTCTGAAAATATTATGAGAAAGCGAAGTCTCACAGACTATAACTAAAACAGAACTGCAAATATAAACCATAGATTAATTGAAATACACACGCTGAACGAAGATTATGTTGAAGTATTAAACTCAATTTTATCAGTTTGTAGAAAAGCATTGAAACAACCAACCTGAAAAATATCACTATTGTGGAACATTAGAAATAATAAATCCTCAAAACGTGTATAAAAAATGCATATAACAAAAAAAATGAGCAGAAGCAGAATGATATGCCTAGATCCATGCCTTGCATGGAGTATTCGATGGATGCTGCTCCATGAGCATTCTATTGGTTAATCACACATCATCCTTTGTTGAATACATGATGTTGAAGAGCTAACATTCATCATTTGTCAAAATTTTGATACTCTATTATTATTATTTATTTATCGTCTACTCTGGATTTTAGATTTCACTGTCTTGTAAGGTTAAAAAAGCTAAAACTACAACGAGCTGAACTATAATGATGTTAAATTATTGAATTGCTCCTAGCCATTGAAGTGTAATCTTCTGAAATCTATGAACAATATTTAGGTATTATTATCTTTAGATAAATAAATATCAATGGGCTATTTTAGCCAAAAGTGAATCTTAGAAGTTAGCTTTTTTTTTTGGTGTGTGTGTGTGTGTGTGTTACACTCAAGACATAACTAAAAACTAAAAACATCCTACACATAACATCAGCAAAAATGTAGAGTTGGGCCCAACTTAACCATCCATCATCATGTTAATCTAAGACAATGGGTGAGCTTGCGTTCCTCAAAAGATGCACTCAATTATCGAAGTCAAAAGTCATCTTCTAATCAAATTATCTTTCTACCCCGCATGAGTTTGCAAAAATTTGAAAGAAGACATTGGTATGTGTATCATGTCTAGTGTTTTCCCAGGGTAGGCTATTAGTCTCAGTATACCCTAACTAAACACTGGAAAAGAGTCCAATGTTGGTTGGACTGCATGAACGTATTTACGCCTCCTTTAACTCAGGATGTCGGTATCACTTGATGTCATCGGACAACAATTATTTGCTGAGGTGGTTCCCATCTGTTTAGCATGTACGCTCAAGTACACCCAATTGTTTTGTTAGTGTCACTTGGAGCATTGATAAGCTCTTTGAGCATGCATATATATTATTTTCTTACCATGAATATGTGTACTATGTTTTAGTTGGACAAGTTGCATATATTGTTAGACATGTTAACTTTTTAACTATTGTTGGATAATTTACACAATGATTATGTTGTTAATATTTAACTAGTTATATATTGAAATAATTCCCATGTAAACAAAAAAAAGGTCTAAATCATTATTAGTTGTGTTTGAACATATTGTGACTGTCCTCGATAGTAATTTGGTATGAATCACCACAAGTATTGAATTGTGGTACAACCATATTTGGAAGACCATAGGTACGAAAGGCGCGCCAAGACACACAACATGGCACGATTCAACAATCACACATTTTGGTCTGATGGCGTGAAGAACATGAAAAGGCCCACAAAAATAAAAAAAGTGCGGCATTTATTCAGTTTAACTATTTTTTATTTTTGGTTTTTCAAGATCCATTTTTTTTATTTTATAAAAGCATGTTATTTAGTTTTCTTTGGAAGAGACGCATAGTTGAAATATGGATAACTAATCTTTTTTACATAATATACATTTGCAAACCAAGTAGTAATATAACCTTGACGGAACAAACTAACACTGATTTTTGAATATACTGTATGTATTTATTTATACAACGATATCATAACACCATGCAATTTATATCTTCATATATGTTTTCTTCCAGATAAAATGAAGTGAAAATCTAAGTAATAATCTTTTACCATTTGAGGTGAACCATATGCTCAAAAATATACCAAATAATCGTTAAGAAACTTGTGAAGTAAAAGTATGTAATGTAAGATAAACTTAACAAAAATTTATAAAACAAAATAAATAAATAAATATACAGAGTAAAACAATGGACAAAAGAATATCATACTCCTTTTTTTTTCAAAATCGTTGTAAACTCGAAATATAACAATCAAACGAGAGCTATAAATTTGTAACTCAAAGTCTAATTATTAAACAATAAATAAACATTTAATGTAATATAATTAAATGAAATTTGATGTTTGTGATTTCAATTTTAATGATATTTTATACGAAATTACTAAAAGAAATCATTTTCTATATCTATGAGGTAAAAAAATTTGACTGTCATGAAATGAGTGCCTAAGTCTACAGATCCACGCTCGAGTCCTACCCTACGCACACTTCTCGCAAAAAATAGTACCCAAAATTATGAATGTCATGAGTTGAAGCGGACACACAACTTAATACTCCATAGAAGTTTACAGGTCCATCGGGTTCTCCTAGAGTTATCATCATACATGTGTATATTCATAGCCATCATTACCTTGGTTTTTGTTTATTCAATACTGTTACTATTATTACTTGTTTAATTATTTTACTCTATTTTTATTTATCTTTTCACCTTAAATCTCTTGTTATTATTATTACTTTAAATTGACTTTGTCGTTTGGTTTTGCGTTTCATCTCTACTCAACCCCAACTAGGGATCGATGACTCAACTGTTGTCGTTTTATATATAATGTCGTGTTTAATTACTTATGTTGTAAAGATAAATATATGTTTTCTAAATAACACAATGTGAATTAAGAAGGTGTACGTTGTTTGTCGTATCGTGCACCCCTCCTCCAGGAAGATTTTGTGCCTTTTCAAGCTGTTTATCACACCACACGTCAAGCCTCCTAGAAGGTTTGCCTTTTTTGTAATGTGGCATTAAAAGCTATGTGGCAGACAAAATTTTGAGCTTTGACGGCATTGTCGTTTGACTCCTTCGCTACGAACTTCAACCAACAAAACCTTATAAGGGATGCATGAACATTTTTCAATATTATTTATTGTTGAATGCAAGGATTATTAATTAACACAAACATTGTTTTGTAATGTTATATAGATTGTCAATTAAGGTTTTTTTTTATATCTAAACAAGCTTCAATATTTTACAACTTGCTAGCTAAAAAAAATTCTTGATATTATTTGTAATTCATCATAGCAATATTAAATACCATGTCAAATTGGCTACACCGATCGCATTAACCAAGTCGGTGTATGAGCTTTTTTTTTTAATTAAAGTTGGATCCGTGTTATCCCTATGACATTGTTTCTCCATTATTTATGTGACTATGTCGCACTGCTTCCATGGCGTGATCACAAGAAGAGTTTTCTAGATCCTTATGTTGCTCGAAGAGAAGAACTAATGTCTTAAATTAAACTTCCAATGTGTGGTTATTGTCAGAATATGAATGAAAGCCTAAAGGTGGTGTCACAAAAATGGTGGGAGTGTCTTGAATAAAAGGAATAATAATCAACATGAGAATCTAGTTGTTCCACAAAAGAGCACAATACATATCAAAACATAAAAAAAAAAAAAGTTAGTAAATCGGCTATTTACATTTTAAAATATGCATATTGAATTTTCTTACTCACATGACCATCAAGATCTAAAATATGATAGGAAATCATACTCGTCACATATATGACGATCCTCATGTACACTTCATTCCTCGAATAATTATTCAAATATGAGCCGTATTCTTCTCTAGCTTAACATTTTTTAAGGTATAACATGTGTGTGTGTGTGTAATTTATAATTTATCCCCTTAATTTAGACCTCACTCCTCTCAATCTTCACATCTTGATAACTTTCATACAAAAAGTTCTTATTGATGCACCTTCTTCATCATTAAATTACAGAAAATTGTTCTTTATTTAATGATACACGTTGTTTTTATGTAAAAATAATTTTAAGATAATTTTTCATCTTTCCTGGGTTTATTGGGTTGAAGAACACTTTTTCTTTTACGGATGGAAGATTATTTCTTCTTTTGTTCACAAAATACCACCTTTCTTTTCATGAAGGAATATGGGGGAGACCGTTTTCCTTTCTGGGAAGAAAGACTAATCATCTTCCCAGGTCAGAAAGATTAGCTTCCATCTAAATTGTGAAGAAATAGAATCTTTATTTTAAATTATGAAGAAAGAAAACCTTTTTCTTACCAGTGATGAATGTATGCCTTCTTTACTAAGAACTAAGAAGGACCATAATTCTTTCTTTAAAAAAAGCCCATCTTCCTTTAAAAACTATCAAAATCTTTCACATAAACAAAGACTACCTTCCTTTCTTTTTTCCAGAATCTTCTTTTCAAAATAAGAAGAAAAAAAAACTATCTTTATTTTTCTTTGAAAGAGGATAAATTTCCTTATCAAATTCTGAATTAATATCATTTTCCCTCTTGAAATCTAATTATATTCATCAAAAAGTTTTTTGATACGTACAGTTTATTCTTTGAATGATCAAGATTAATTGATTATTTCTTTTTTTAAATGCCAATTTTTAACAATATGATTTTTACGAATTCGATTTTTAAATGATCATAATTTCTCATTAAAAGAACACATAATATGGTGAAAGAGGATAAATTTCCTTATCAAACTGCGAAGGAATATTATTTTCCTTCTTGAAAATTTAATTATATTCATCAAATTATAATATTTTTAGAAAGTTTTTGATATGTATATTTAATTCTATGAATGATCTAGATTAATTAATTATTTCATTTTTTAATTGCCAATTTTTAATAATGTGATTTTTGCATATTTGATTTTTAAATGTACACTGTTTCTCATTAAAAAACACATAAATCTGTGATTTATTGGTGAAAACAGGTTTTAATTTCAGTTATTTTGAGAAATTATTGTGTTTTAAGTTTGATAACATATAAGAGGCTTAAGTGGCCATTACGATTAATTAATCAAAAGTGGAATTGAAATTGGATTTCCAAAAATTATCAGGAAGCTTGTCTGCATTCTAATTATCAATAGCGGTGTTATTTGGGTTTTCTCTCAAATAAGACAGTGAGCGCATAATTGTAAACTGCAGAATGTGGTTTATATGTTATTCAGGCTCTCATTAATATGTTAGAAGTCAAAGGTAGCTTGTTCTATAATAGCATGAACAGTTACTCGACAGTCGTCAAATTGGGACCAAGTTATCTCCTGCAATAAAACGAGAACACTGCATAACATTAAGATATATGATCCAACCCAAAAACGATTACTCTAATGAAAAACAAATAAACAATGATCCACATTTCAAGAAGACATATTAATCATTTGTATCAATATTTAAGTAACTTGTTGCTTTTCATAATAGATATTTTCTACCATAAATTATCTTAACTTAATAATATATCAATTCCACTGGTTGACTGGACATTATTTTGTCGAGATTATGTTCCTTCTTATGGAAATGAGGAAATTATCAGCATAACTAATAAATTATTACCTCCGTTTTCAGACTTTGATGAATAGACAACAACTCCGTCTAAGGTCCGAGTAGTACAATGATATATAACCTACAATAGGATCAAGGAGGTATCAATATTATAAGAAGAGGAGAATGCTTGAGGACTATCCAATAGAAGAGGGATAAAAACAATATCAAAGTAAAAATAAAATGGTTCATGAGGCATCAATATTAATACAAATAATGGAATATAACAAGTAGAAAAATACTAGCACTGTAAAAGTTGATAGGGAATTGGGTAAGTATGAAAGATTAAAATATTAAGGACAGGTTTGATAAAAGCTTGCATAAACTCATTCAACAACTCAAGTTTGATTCACGACATCGGCATAAAAGACAAAATAAATAACAATATATAAAGGCATTTGTGCAAATAAGTAACATCAGACAAAGAGTTAGTACTAGTCTTATGCCTCCTATCATTTGTGTTTACACACACCTCATGTTTTCAAATCGACCGTCCAATGTGGAAATATGGACTTGATCAACGTTATGAATTACATACTTTTGCTTGTAGCATAAAGGAAATAATAATGAAATTATCGTGTGTGTGTGTGTATGTGCGTGCGTGTGTGTGGGGGGGGGGTGTCAATTTTGAGTACACTTTCCAAAAGTAAAATGCTTACATAGTTCGCCGTAAGTTTTCTATTCTATTGTACTGTCCAATAAAAAGACTAGGACTTTTATCAACATTATGCATTAGGCACTTCTGTTCGAGTGATATCTATTTTATCTTGGCTTTGAATGGTCTGACAAGTACTACTAAAAAGGAAATTAATAAAGCAAACTAGTGGTTATTAGTAACACATCAAAATTGAATCCGATACGCAGAATATTAATAAAAACAGCTATTGATATTGAGTTGTGCTAGATGCCCCGCACTGGTTGCTCCACCCAGAAAGTTTGTTCAGCGGTATACAGCTGAATGGCAGTAAAAATTTCCCCTTTCTTTTCTTTTTTAAACCAAATTTCATTCGGCAGTGTATTCTTTTTTGAACCAAATTTCATTTGGCGGCTATATACTGCCAAATGAAACAGGATAATTTAGACAAATTTAATGTTTATTTAGCACTACACTAGATATTTTAGCAAATGGTTACACAGTTTTCCAAATTTACCTTCTTCATCAATTTCTTTCAATTCACCGCATAATCCTACTTAACCTTGAATCTTCTTCTTATAAACATCAGAACAGCTCTAGGTCCCATCTTAATGTTATAATCTTAAAAGGTAACAAACAGTTAAATTTACAAACAAAAGACAAAAATAAATCAAAACCTGATCACCATCAACAGGCTTAGCGTCACCACCACCAGGTCTTATAATCGCCTTCATCAAACTTCCAGGAGTCAACTTTTTTCGGCTGAATCAACATATTCAGATGGAACAATTAAAACAGTCCAATTGTTTTCTGAAATATCAACATAATAAATCTGTTTGTTGCTTTAAATTGATAGATAACTCACCGCTTTTCAGCTTCTTCGGAGAGCTCCTTCTTGTCCTTTGGCATGTACTCTCTTTGCTCAACTTCGTCAAGCGCCATTTTTACTGTTTAATAATTAAAAATACTGTGAACTAAGGTCTTCAACTAATTCGAGACGGAGACAACAAAGCACGAAGGACAGAACAGGACTTCACAAGTTCCTAAATATTTTTATTGAGCCGGGCCAAAATACGTAAATTAGTTCGGCTATTAGTCGATTTGAAAGATACATAAAGCAACTCCAAGATGGTTATGAGTTGTAACATTATGACCCGTAACATATTGAGAGATATCTTTGATATCTCCCAACAGTCGCACGACGATTTTATCGGCGCGCCATTTGCAAACCGATTTTATCGGCTCGCAAGCTTGCGCGTCGATAAAATCTACGCACGCGGCCCCCGTGCGTATCAGTATGGCGCGACAGGGAGGAGGGGGACATGGTTTGTATCACTTTCCCCATTTCCTCATTTTTAATTATTTTTATTGATTTGGACATCGGTATGCCGCCACGCGTAATGAAGTTGGGTAGACGTACAACTCCAGCTCATCCGGACGACGCATCTGATCCAGCGCACCTTCATCCACCAGCTGGGACAACGATAGAGGACTTGCGAATCCTTCATGATTTGCCAGAGGGGTACCGCGCTCACCACCATTCCGGTATAAATTCTAATTGGCGGGTATTCAAGGTAACAATGATTACTTTAAGTACAAACAAAATGCATCGAAGATGCAGGGGTTGTCCGGTTTTCAGAAAATGACGGTCGCTATGAGAATGTTAGCATATGGCACTCCCGTTGATGCACTGGACGATGTATACCGAATAGCAGAGAGCACAACACTAGACACACTTGAAAAATTCTGCCAAGTTATGGTGGATGTCTACGGAGAATAATATTTAAGGTCTCTGAACGAAGCAAATATAGTGCGAATCAGGGAGATGACGAAAGCAGGGGATGGCCGGGAATGTTAGGGAGTCTGAACTGTATGCACTGAGAATGTAAGAACTGCCCTAAGGGATTACAAGGTGTTTACAACGGCAAGGAAAGGCAACCAACCATCAGTTTGGAAACTGTGGCATCGTATGATCTGTGGATATGACACGCTTTCTTTGGAATCCCCAGTTCGAATAATGACTTAAATGTTATAGAAAGATCCAATCTGTTAAATGATCTTACTCAAGACCAGGTACCTCCTTTAACATTTACCCTAAGCGTAAATACTTACGACCATGACTATTACCTGTGTGATGGCATTTACCCGAAATGGAGCACCATTGTTAAAACATGTCCAAATCCATTGACTCCTAAACAAGTCAAATTCGCGGCGATGCAGAAGGCACAAAGGAAAGATGTAGAACGTGCTTTCGGTGTTTTACAATCTAGATTTGCAATGATAAGTAATCTATGTCGGCTGTGGTCTAGGAAAAAGATGTCTGCAATCATGTTTGTCTGCATGGTTCTTCACAGCATGATTATAGAAGATGAAAGTGATATGGATGAAGGTCAACGTCACTACGAATATGACGGTGCTTCGCAA
Source organism: Allium sativum (assembly GCA_030737875.1). Taxonomy (NCBI): domain Eukaryota; kingdom Viridiplantae; phylum Streptophyta; class Magnoliopsida; order Asparagales; family Amaryllidaceae; genus Allium; species Allium sativum. The sequence continues at coordinate 16,088 of JASFAX010004830.1, forward strand.
CCACCCCAAGTATTCCGATATAACACAGCGCTAACAGAAAGAGGATCTCAACATTCATTTGACCCGCTAGGTTATGTTTAGAGATGCACACCTCCATAACTAGCTGTAGAAAGATCTTATGGATCATTTATGAAACCACTATGACGATAACTAGTTATGAAGCTTGCTTGATTGTTCGAACTCGTGTTTTATTTTATGATGCTTCTAGCTTATGTATCATTTATGCACTAATGATGTTGTAGTTTTTTATTTTACTAATCTCGTTCTACTGTATTTCTACGGGTTATTAACCGACTATTATGAAATTCTGAAGCTAAATTAGTTTCTTTCGGTGTTCCTAAACATAACTATTGTGTACGAAAATAATAATTATTATATTTTGTCATATTAAAATATAAGCTATGATAGGAAAACAAATATTTAGAATTTAAGTATGTGAGGCGCCGACTTTATCGGCCCATGACGTAACGAGCTGATTTTATCGGTGCACGCCGAGTAAATCGACTCGCAACGTGACGAGACGAAAAAATCGGCGCGCGAGACCAATTCAGGATCCTGAATTGGTCTCGTAACATTTTACTGAATATTATATGAAGTAATATCTATTGGGGAGCAAATTGGTCAAAAATTCTCCATTACGAACACAAATGCTCCTCTGTTGGAATTGCTCTAACTTCGAGGGATACTTTGACTCATAGCAACATCTTCAGCCCACCTACAACAACATGAGGTGGATGAAGCCAAAATATTTTAACGAAATTATTTAAATTTCAATGCTTGGTGATGTAAATTGGTTGTATAGTCTGATATGATAGTTCATTCATTAAACATCATGATATTAAGGATTTTTTCCTCATTAATAGCCTCATTCACAAAATATAACAAAAATAGCTCATTTCTGACCAACTTAATGCTGACTTGGCCAGAATGAACTGGCGCAATCCTGAATTGCGTCTGTACACGTGTACACTGGCGCAATCTTGGATTGCGCCGCAGATTATTAAAGAGAACTTTGCTCTTTGTTTACTTACAGGCGCAATCTGGGATTCAACCTGTAAGCAAACAAAGAGCAAAGTGCTCCCTAATATATTTTCATTTCTTTTAGTTACCTGGGGCGCAATTCCGGATTGCTCCCCAAGCTCAGGCTCCAATTTCTCTTTTACCTTACATTTGTAAATTCATTTTCACTACTTTACCATCCTCCAACTTTACCAACCTCCAACTTTACCAAAATTCTTCACAAAGAACAATTCAATAATCCATTTTCACTTCCATTCAAAAATAAGATAGCAAAGGTTTAAGCACTTGTTCTCTTTAGCTGGATTTAGCTCAAATTCAAAGGTACTTACATTTTCCCCCTATTTTCATATATTGAATGTTATACAATTGGTCTCTACAAATTTTGTTTCATCCTTAAGTACGATGGATTCATGGGAGATTGATGATGACACTTTAATGAAGTATTGGGAAAGTTTGAAGTCAGGATCGTATGAGAGCATGATGGATGTAACAACCCGGATTTTTACAATATGCTAAGACAAGAATCAAGGCTGAATTTAATTATAAAATTTGAATCAGGAGAAATGGGTTGCGCCATTGCGTTCGTCTCGGAAAAATACGCGAAATAGAGTCTGAGTTTTCGAAAATCGGAGTCCGTACGACCAAGTTATGGCCCGTCAAAGTTTTCAGAAAATTTCAAGTTCAAAAACAGTTCAAATTTGAATTCAGAATTCAAATTCAGCCAAGCAGAACAGGCGGGAAGAATACCCTCCACCACCAAGTCGACTAGGGAGTCGACTTGGGAGTCGACACACCCCAGGTGGTGTCGACTGCCCAGTCGACACCCCTGTCGACTTGGGTGGTCGGCCAGTTTGGCCTGGGTGCACCTGACTTGTTCCTCAAGACATGTTTGGAGGCTTGTGACGGATTTTAAAGGCTCAGATCTATCCTAGGGTTAATCTAAGGGCCCAAACTACTCCTAATCTCTATAAAAAGACCCCTAAGCCTACCCTAAATCCTCACAAATCACTCATGCCACGAAGTGCTGCCCAAATGCCATGTGATCATGGCCTCCATCTCCAACTTCAAGAGCCTATGCATTCAAACTAGATCCGAATCAAAAGGTGCGAGCTTCCTATGTCAAATCGAGAGTAGATCAACGTTGCTACGCAAATTTCATGACGGTTCTTCAACAAAGGAGCCACTTTTCTTTGTCAAGACGATTCATGCTCCTAGCCCTCTTGCCACGCTATGTAAGTTCTAGCTACTTGTAGATTCTAACGGTGGTTCTAATGTGACATGGAATAAAATGCGATGAAACATAAGTATGCTAGCCTATGTGAACCTAATTTTGTCCCTTTTCTATGATCTATGACCTTGGGCTAAGTTTTAGCGACTTAATCATGCCACTCATGTTATGTTTAACCTAGTTTATCTTGCAAGTTTGAATCTTTATCTATAGAATGTTAGCATGAACCTTTGGGAACCATTTGACTTGTGAAACATTGGCAAAGACTTGACTTTGGGGCTTATGCATGTAAATGAACCCAAACCCCTTATGTTATCATGCATGTTTGTGGCCAAATTCCCTTATGATACTATGCATGTTTGTGGCCAAATTCCCTTATGATACTATGCATGTTTGTGGCCAAATTCCCTTATGATACTATGCATGCTTGAGGCCAAATCCTTTAAGATAGTATTCACATTTGCGGCCAATCCCTTTATGATATCTCGCCTGTTTGAGGCCAATATGTTGGCATAATACCCCTACTATGTGATTCGCTTCCACTTGGGTTGGAAATACATTTGGATAGCTTAAGAAAAACGTGAATATGACACGAAAACTTGACATGGGGTTTACATGAGAACATGACATTCATGATACATTTAAATGTGGTCATGACACGTAGGAAAACATGGAACTTGAACTAGACATGCGTGGGTTGTAAGTGTAATAAGACACTAGACTAAACATGAAAGTGGCCAACTCGAGGTTGGGTTGAGTTTGTAACATAAATCTACCCGGATCCGCTCGGCTTAACTAGTGGCTACAAACAATAGGACCCAATGTGAGTAGTTGGTCATATAGCACTTAAAACCCGAGGTTAGACTAGGTTGTGGTGTAAAACTACCCGGACCCGCCCGGCTTAACTAGTAACCACAACAAAGTCTAATGTGAGAGGTTGGGATGCATTAATCTAATTAATGCCACATGAAAAGGTTAAGTAATTTTGACTAATGACCCTTAACCGATATGACACGAATGGGTAGGTTAAGTTAAACCGGACTTGATTTCTTAATGACACTTAACCATATAAGACAACTAGGGGACGGGATTAAGTAATTTACACTTAACTAATCCGACTTGGTAATTAGATGGGGTTAATTAACCTACACTTAACTAATCTAAACACGGTAATTCGATGGGGTTAAGTTAAACAATTAACCAATCTAAACTTGGTAATTCAATGAAGTTAAGTAACCAATACTTAACCAACTTAACATGATAATTTAATGGGGTTAAGTAACTTATAATTAACCAATTATACATGATGATTTGATGAGGTTAAGTAACCTACACTTAACTCATCTAAACACGGTAATTCGATGGGGTTAAGTTAAACACTTAACCAATCTAAACTTGGTAATTCAATGAAGTTAAGTAACCAATACTTAACCAACTTAACATGATAATTTAATGGGGTTAAGTAACTAATAATTAACCAATTATACATGATGATTTGATGAGGTTAAGTAACCTATACTTAACGAATCTAATATGCAGACCTGATAGGGTTAAGTCACAAGACCTTTTAAATATACTTAACCATTGTAATACGATTAGTGGATGGGGTTAAGCTAACCCATACTTAACCAATCCGACTCGATAATCTGATGGGATTAAGATAATCTATGCTTAATCAATCTAACACGATAATCTGATAGGGTTAAGACAAACAAATACTTAACCAATTTGACTTGATAGGGTTAAGTCATGAGCTTCTTGGTATACTTAACCAACTTGTAGGGCTAAGCCTTGAACTTAAATACTTAGCCAATCTTGACATGATTCGTAGGCGGGTTAAGTCATGAACTTGAATGACAACACTTAACCCATTAGACAAAACCCTAGCTCAGGGGACTAGGTTGAAAATCGTAGTTAACAAGGATAGCGGGAAGAGAAGCTAAGTGGTAAACCTTAGTTAAGGATAACTAAGTGATAATTCTTAGTCAAGGAAATTGGACCAGTTCACAGATAGATGAGTAACCCGATACGGTAGGTCATCGCTTGAACACACGTGGAGGAGCGAATTATCTGACTTAGATAAAGGCTCCAACAAACTGGGTGACGAAGCGGTAGCTTCGGGGGATACCGCTTCGGGGGACGTGAGGATACTCTTGGTATCCCTCTGTGAGGTTGCAGATGATCCGCCTGGGCTCACAAGAGGTTAAGGTCTGCGGTAGAAGAACCAAGAGTATGCCTTGGTTGCTATGCGAGCGACTTAAAGACTGGGATGGATTAGCGTGGAGTCGACGATACTTGTTTTTGCCCTGGATAGCATGTCGCCGACTACCTACCATCTTTAGTCAATCGTGCACGTACGGAAAGGCAGAGAACTCCCAACAGACCATATACTTTGTAAAGACCCGCAAATCCCACCCTTTGAATTGACCATAAACCACACAGGTCTGACCCAAAAAGTGAAAATCTACGAATACTTTAACTTTGGGAATACATCATATTAAAACAACAACAACAACAACAACAGAAGACTTTTATAACACTATAATAAATGTTACATCAGAGTACAGAATATACATATCAGAGTACATTGGAATATAATTACAGCGGAAGATAAATACAAAAAATGTAATATACTGCAACGGAAGAACACAGCGGAAGACTCTCTATCTCTGGACACAGCTTTAAGCTTCAACCCAGAATCCTGCTTAATATATCTGCAAAAATAGCTACTCGACTGCCCGTGTGGAAAATATAGGCACCCGAGTTTGCCAGTGGGCAAACTACAGGTCAGTCATGGGACTGGTGTGAGAATTCTACTTAACCTATATAATATAATAAGGCTAATCACAGGACCACGCCATTTTCGCGGAATGGGTTTTCTCCTATAGATTGTCAGTGCATGACTAAAGTAAATCGTCAAAATAACGCAATGCTTTTTAGAAAAATGAAACCATTATAAGACCCAAGTCCCATCACACAATGCAACGCAAACCGGAGGATAGGGTTTTACCTGATAATGATCAAAAGATGCTTGATACGATAAACACGGTATTATATAATAATAGTGTGCAACCAATTTGAAATACATCAAAGTAAATGTATCAATCCTAGACGGCATGAGTGCCCCATCCCACTATGTCACCATATATAGGTACACAATCAAAACCGCGTGATGTCGTATTGGAAATTTGGGTTTCCATCTGAGTCAAGGCTAGGGTGGAGATCCTTACCGATTCGAGACACTCTAGCAAATGCCCCAGGATTGGTACTCTGTCCAACCCTTGGATCCTGCAGGGCCGGTCCATACGTTAACGCTTAATGGATTGGCAATTCCTGAACACACGCTCCCCAGTCCTTTTGGACCTATAATACGGCCAGTGGCGACCGCATAAACCGAGGCCTCGAAAAATCCAACAACCACAATGAATAAATGCCAGCGCTGGTAGGTCCCTGGCACCACTCTAGCTAGAGAGAAACGTGTGCACTCCCTGCGTTCCCTTCTCCCGTTTTAGACTCTACCGGGCTGTGAGGCTCGCGAAGTCACGATATACACAAAGCTATGCCTAAATAGACTATGCTTTGATCATTAACCACAAGGCTCTGCTTTGCAACAATAAGCCTTGATCAAGTGCAACTTGGCATACCACATCAACAACTCATATCATGCGATCGGTAATTATTTAACATACAAAAGTGTGTTAAGCAAGAGAATAAATCCTCCGCCACCATGCATTTATATATTAAATAAAAACCAATTTAATTACATGAAAAAATTTCAATGTCAGGCATGCTATCCATTTACAAGTCCGTTCTGGGTCTGAACGAAACAACGTATCCGTCGATCTCCAGTACGTTTGGAAGATCATCACTTTTTACCTTGCCTTGGGGGATCCATCCCAATTCAAGATATCAGTCACCACCAACCAAACGATGTGAAGTTCTCAGTCTTCAGTCACCACCTTCATCTTCGACTCTTGATCGTCGTGATGATTATTCAGAATGGGTTAGACCCGATCTTTCTGAATAACTCGCGTATTTGTAATTAAAACCAATCATACGCCACATTCCAACTTTGAATATCCTTTTAAATAAAATTTATTATTTATATTAAAAGATTCTCATTAATTTTATCAAAGATAAAATAAATTACATTTTAATCTTTCTAAAAAGATTTATTAATATTCTAAAAAGATCTATTAATATTCCAATTTTGATTTTTAATACAAAAATCATTATTACAAGATTATTAATTTTACTAACCCAATTTTGTCTTAAATTGGATTAAAGAACTAGTGTCATTTAAAACACAGTTCACAATAAACCCAAAACCAATTTTCAAAATATGGAATTTCTACAGAAACCAAATCAACAAATAATCGTTATAAATTTCTGTACCGGACTAACATTATAAATGGAATAACGGCAAAGCCTCTTAAATTCCATATATAATATCGGCCTTCTTTTACAGAAGCCCATCTCGATTATTATTAATCGAATTTCCACTTAATTCCAATTTTATATATTAAATTGGAAAATTCTAATTTTAGAAAATCTTCTTTTAAATTTATAAAATAGATTTATAAATTTCAAATAATAATTTCAATGTAAATTGGATTAAAGGATAAATGTTATTTAAAACATCGTCCACTACAAATCCAATCTACATATCAATCACCAAACATAATTGTTAAGATCTAATGATTCACTCTAGTTTATACAGATACTAGAAATCTGTTTTGACAGTTTTACAACTCAAAATGAAAAACAATAAAATGAAAAGCAACTAAAAGAAAACCCTAGACAATAAAGCAAAGGGAGATTAGAGAATAAAGGGTTATCCCCTTTGTTAAAAACATGGCCGGCCACTTCACAATTGTGTTGCACCCCTACTTCATTTTATTGGCCCGATCTCTTTTGCTTTTGCTCTGGATATTAAAAATGGTGGTGGTGGTATCCAAAAACTAGGGTTTCAGATTTGAATCCCAAATCGAATGTGATTGCTTGAGTCGCTGGAACGATGTATTCTTGGATGAGCTTCAAGTGATGTTGTCCTCTGATGCTTCGATTTGGGGATTCCTCTTTCTCTCGATCGAAACAGTGAGCTTTCTAAAATTTCTTGCTTTGAAATACTTGAATTTATTTTGTTGTTTCGATGGATTTTGCCAATGATGTAATAGGTGTTTATAGGGTTAACATAAAACCCTGATTGCTCTGATTTCTTGAATGGCTCGATCTGATAATTTGCGGTTTCCCCTTTTGGAATTCTTGAATGAAATTGAACGACGTGATTTTGAAACAGCTTGCGTGATTGACTATGAGAAATCTGGACTTGATTGTGTCCTTTAAAATAGATTTTCTCATTTGAAATTTAAGTCTATAATCTGTCCCTTTCAATTTTTGCCTTAAATAAAATATTTTCCTTGATACAAAAATGGAAAGAAATTGTTTGCTGGTCCCTTTGGATAAAATGAATCATTTCATGTTTGATTTGCTGATTCTTGCGTGATTTCAGATGTTAATAATCACCTGTCCAAAAAAAACTGTTTCTTCATGGAAACTGAAAAATGATTTTATGCTCAGCCTTAAAACATCTTGCCATAAATCAAAAGCTGAATTGATTTGCTCCTTTGATTTGTTCATGTGTGAAGCTGCAAATAAATTCTTGCCTAATAACAGTTTGATGAGATTATCATTTCTGTTAGCTTTCCCTTTTGTTTGACAAATTCTGGAAATAAATCTTGGCTATTCAGCATTGAATGATTTGAATCAATTCTGGAAATATAACATATGAAATTTCCTGATTTCCATGTATGTAGTTTTTGACCTCATGTATTTGTGCATATCTGAAATTCATCTCAGCTTGAGCTTGACTTTGATATTTTATACATATACATGCATTATATATATGTGTATATATATATATGCAAATATGTATATGTATGTGTATTTGCCACACTGTTTCTTTGGCTTGCAATTCTCTGCTGTATAAACTCCTGCCATGCTCGCTGTATACATGTCTTTTATTTGTGTCCCTTAACACAAATAAAACATGAAATTTAAAAGTTCTCTTTTTATTTGTGTTCCTTAAAACAAATCAACCATGGAATTAATAGTTGACTTTTTCATTTACATTCCATGATGCAAATGTATCATAGAAAATAAGTACACCCTTTTATTTGCATTTTTCGATGCAAATTCAACATGAAAATAAAGGTACACCTTTTATTTGTATTGCATAATACGAATGAAACATAGAAATAAATTTTACATTTTGTTTGCATTTCATTAATGCAGATGAAACATAGAAATTAAAGGTTCACATTTTTGTTTACATTCTACAGTGCAAACGAAACATAGAAAATTGAAAATACATTTTTATTTGCATTCTATCATGCAAATAAAACAAGAAGATAAAAATTACATTTTTGTTTGCAAATTTAGATGCAAACAAATTTAGTAAAAACAAAGGTTACATTTTTGTTGCGAGGTTTAAATGCGAACAAAAACGATCAGAAATGAAGTTTACATCTTTATTCACTATTTACAATACAAAGAAAACATTAGAAAGAAGAAAAGAATAATTTTATTTGCAATTTCCATTGCAAATAATATGAGAATTTAAAAGAATACTTTTATTTGCAATGGAGAATGCAAATAAAAATATAATTTTTAGTTTCATGTATTGTTTTGGAATAATTATATTATTTTATTAATATTTTAATGTATACCGTACATGAAAATTCACCGAGGTCACAAATTATATGAAGTTCATATAAAATAATGTTTTATGTTTTCATTCTACAATAAATATTATTTTAAATTGAAATTATAGAAAATTTTGGAATAATTATATTATTTTATTAATATTTTAATGTTACAGGACCTGTGGGTTATTAAAATTTTTGTATGAAATGAAACATATTTTTATATGTTATTTATGAATTTTCATCGCATGAAATAAATAATATTTTTATATGTTATTTATGAATGATTTTTCATCGCATGGAATAAATAACATTTTTATATGTTATTTATGAATGATTTTTCATCGTATGAAATAAATAAATAAATCTTTTATTTTACAAAAATTCTTTTATTATGTAAACATTCTTTATTTAAAAAGAAATCCTGCATTGGAATGCGACTCAACCATGCACCATATAATTTGGATCATATGGGTTTCATACATTTCATGTATAGGGTAATAACAGGAAATAATTCTCAATCCATCCATTAACAACCAGAGTGACGATTTCAACTGTGTGAGCGTTAAAATGAAATAATAATGCTCATCGCAGCCTGTCGATCAATCGATAGACATATAATTAAACATTGGGATTTGTGTCAGTCAAGTATCGTCCCAATACCCGTGTGGGGTTTTCAGCCAACAACAATTCATATAAATAAATAAATAATTGGTTAATAGGTTTAACCAATTTCACTAAACATGTCACTTATATCGAGTAAAATATATTTTACTCGTATGACTTCCCTATATACTTCTAAAGTCACATAAACAGTAATTTATTTATATAGCTTTATTGCGGATGACAAATGGAATATATATTCCATTATATTTGTATGAAGTTTCTTAACAATACTTTTCAGTGTATATTTTGACCAACAATACAATTGTATATTAGAATATAAATTCTAATGCAAGTTTTGCAAATAAAAATTGGATTTTATATTTGCGTATAAATTCTACTGTATATTATGCAAATAAAAGTGATTCTTATATTTTCACATAATTTCTGTTTTCAACAAAGATGAGTAAAGTGATACACTCATTTTGTTAGCAATTCTATTTCAGCAAATACAGTGTAGATAAAAGTGTATTTCTAATCTTGTACTTTTATTTGTACATAAAACACAAATAAAAGTGTATCTCATGTATTTGTCTTTTTATTTGACAAAACAATGTTAATAAAAATGTTCTTTTATATCTTGTACTTTTATTTAACAAAACAATGGTAAATAAAATGTCTTTTTAATCTTTTACTTTTATTTAACAAAACAATGATAAATAAAAGTGTAATTTCCTTTCTATGCTTTATTTGCATCTAAAAATGCAAATAAGAAATGTAACTCTCTTTTTACTTTTTCTTTACAATAGAAAATGTAAATAAAATGGTTCACACAATTTTATTCTTTTTCATTACAATAGAAAATAAAAGGATTCACATTATTTTGTTCTTTTTCATTTACAATAGAAAATGTAAATAAAAGGATTCACATTATTTTGTTCTTTTTCATTTACAATAGGGAATGTAAATATGTGTATTTCTAAATTCCATTCTTCTTATTTACATAAGAAAATGTAAATAATTGTAATTTCAAATTCCATTCTTTTTACTTACATAAGAAAATGTAAATAATATATATTTCTAAATTTTATTCTTTTTATTTACATAAGAGAATGTAAATAATTGCATTTTCAAATTCCATTCTTTTTACTTACATAAGAAAATGTAAATAATATATATTTCTAAATTTTATTCTTTTTATTTACATAAGAGAATGTAAATAATTGCATTGTATATGCGATGCGAATTTCACGTCTTTTAATTACATAAGAATGTAATTTTCCATATCATGCGAATTCTCAAATTTCCAGTTACATATAAAAGTGTAATTCTTAATTTACAATGCAAATCCTCATTTCTAATTACATAAAATGTAACTTTTTAATTCACGATGCAAATTCTCTTATCTCATTACATAAAAATGTAATTTAATTTATTCGTGAATCTTACTTCTTTATTACATTATAAAAAAATGTAATTTTTATTTTACATTATAAATTCACGTCCCAATTACATAAAGAAATGTAATATTCATAATACAATACAAATTCATATTTTAATTTCATTGAAAAATATAATTTTTATCATACCATTATAACTCATATATAAATTACATAGAAAAATGTCATTTTTATTTTATCGTTCTAATTCACATCTAAATTACATAGAAAAATGTAATCTTTATTATGCGATGGGAATTCATATTTTAATTACATAGAAAAATATAATTCCTATCATACGACATAAATTCATATTTAAATTACATCTAAAAATGTAGTTTTTATCCTACAATGCAAATTCACATTTTAATTACATGTAAAAAAATGTAATTTTCATTCTACCGTTATTTTTCATCTCTAAATTACATTGAAAAATGTAATTTTAATCATACAATGTAAATTTACATTTTTATATCATAGAAAAATGCAATTTTTGTCATACGGTGCAAATTCATATATAAATTACATATAAAAATGTAACCTTTGTTATGCAAAGTAAATTCACCTTTTTAATTACGTATAAAAATGTAATTTTATTCATACGGTGTAAACTCATTCATAAATAACATATAAAAATGTAATTTATTTCATGTGATGAAAATTCATTCATAAATAACATATAAAAATATGTTTCATTTCATACAATGTAAAAACATCTTCTTTTTTATGTACAATGCAAAAATATCATCTTTTTATATTTATAATATATTAGCTTTACTATTTTACGACGTAAAATTATGATCTTTTCTATTTTACAATGTAAAAATATTAACCTTTCTATTTTACAAAGTAAAAATATCACTTTACTATTTTACAATGTGAAAATATTATCTTTTCTATTTTACAGAGTAAAAATATCAACTTTACTATATAAAAATATACATGTTCATTTCATACTTTTTTAATGCGAACAAAAAAGTGATTTTTGTATGCATAATTCATTTCAAATAAAAATGTTAATTTTCTTTAATGTAGCATCTTACAAAGAAAATGTTGATTCTCTTTTAAATATAACATTTTACAAAGAAAATGTTGATTTTCTTTTAATTCTGTACCTTTAATGTAAATAACATTACACAAATATATATATATATATATATATATTTGTTGAAAAACTAGTTCATCAAAAAGACATAAAAATGTTTGTTCTATTTTGTTGAAAATCTAGTTCAACAAATATAACAACAAATTTTTTTTTTTTTTTTTTTTTGAAAATTCTAATTCAACAAATTTACAAAACTTGTTGTCTTATACATTTGATCTTTTATATGAACAAAATTTATGTACATATATATATACTGAATAAAATATGTTTTGATCTCATTTTAGATCCAATTCTCCAACCGCAAATAAGATATATATAATTCCAAGCGGATTTGCAAATCATGTACAACAATCATTCAACAAGCAACAATTATCACTCCAAACAACACCCAACATTTCAGGTCAGAATTAAATGATCAAACAATTATTTTTAATGCAAGAAAATAATTTATAATTAATTAAACAAATAAAATTAGAATCCTCACCTTGAATTTTTGGCCAAAATTTTACTGTCTCCGTTTCAGCTGCGGTCTGCGTCATCGCGAAGCTCTTAATTTTGTGATTCCAACGCAATTTACGGTTTGTCAATCGGCTCTCGTATGAAAGAGTTATGAATTTTTAAAGATCGGACAAATTAAATAATTAAATAATTAAATAATATAAAAAAAAGAGACGCAACCTTCTTCCTCGCGTCGTTCCTTACTTCGGCCGATAACCCATGAAGCCGCCTCCTCCAATTTCTGGCCGCACCCCCCCACGGACCACCATTCACCGATCAGACACCACCACACGAACCGCCATGGCGAGAGCCATCTACACCACCAACCCCTTGAAGTTCGGCCTCCCCTAGGACCCGCAAACCAATAAAAATCGCAGCCCCTTCTCGGACGAAATTTGCGAAATCCGTGCACCAAAATTCGATCTTAACCGTATAGATTTGTAGCTCTCTGAATTCTTTTCGATTTGGTAGGTCATACGTCAATTTTCGTCGAACGGATTGAGAGATCTAATCATTTGAAGTTGGAGCATTTCTGGCCATCGAAATCTGGGCGGCGGCTGCCCATTAGAGAATTAGGGTTTCGGATTTTTAATATTATTTTAATGTTTAATTCCGAATTTCGTGAAATAAAGTGGATTTTTGGACTTTCTCGGATTTGGACCTGCTTACTGTCGATCTTAACGTTTTAAGGCCTTCTGAACGCGATGGGCTATGTCCCAAGATCCAATTCCGAAATATACAGCAGTTTTTTTCGGTTTTACTTGAAAATACAATATTAAATTAATTATTTAATTTCTACCTTACAATTAAATGTGCCGGGGCCACATACGACCTCTAAAAATTCAAAAAAAAAAAAATTGGCTTTCTTATGACGATACGGTTTTAACGAGACCAATTTCGTCGAATTCTGAGACTGTTTGAAAAATGATCTTTTTCAAGTCGTTTAAAATTTACTATAAATTGACAAAACAGAAATCTTTTTGCCACGGCCACAAATTAATTCTAAAAATTATGAAAAATTAAACTTAACAATATTTTGACATCTCAGATCCAACAAAAGTGGTTTCGTTGAAAACAGAGGTCGTTTGAAAAATGACTATTTTTAAGGCCAATATATTTAATATTAAAAATACATTTTTAAACAAATAAATCCCGAAACTCAAAATATATAAGTGTTTACTGTTTTTCAATGTAAAAACATCATTCTGAACTCAATGGAAGTGGTTTCGAGTTCAAATTCCTTCGTATGCAAAAAGTAGCATTTTGACCTTTATAAATTTCATAGCGACCTTTCTAAATATTGAATTGGCCATAACTTTTGATTTCCGCTATGAAATTTCAAATTTTCGGATTCGTTGGAAAGATATTTTTAAATAGATTCTAATATTTTTGGTTTCACTAAAATCCGTTAAATTTTACATCGTGTACGGTCAGTCAAAGTTCAAGTTTGACTTTTCAAACTACCGCGTTATTTCTAACTCTTTTGTTAATTAAAATTAAATTATTCATTCTATCTTCGATTTGAATCAAATTTGTGATCATTATTATTTAAATAAATTATTTTATATTGTCAAAATTCATTAAAATTTCCTAAAATAAAATTTTTAAATTGGTTTTGATTTTGCGGGTTGTTACATACTTGCTATCGAGTTATGGGTGAGGTTGGCCAATAGGTAAGTGGGGCATAGTGGGGCCGAGATGTAGTTCTCATACATGATTTTTCTTGGATTGCCTTTCAGTAGTTGAGGGAGGGGTCACGTGGGACCATAGCCACGGATACAAAAACAGACCTTGATATCTGCATCGGCAGATGACTTAAAGCTCCCGACCGAGTTCCGTATTTCTTGATTTGCCCTGGCACGGAACTCGGATGGCACATTGAGATACATGTGCGTCTAGACATGGAAAACGATTCACGATACATACGTGGGATAAAGGGCATGGTTTACGGGTGGCATAATCCCTAGTGGCCCTAGGTGGCTTGAACCCAAACCGAGACACGGAAACGTTCATTAGGTAGCATAATCCCTAGTGGTCCTAGGTGGCATAAATCCTAAGTGAACACGCGATAGTTCATGGTAAGAAAACATAACCAGATCAAGGGTAGCAGTCCAAAACAACTTCAAGGATAAAATGGTACTACGTTGAAGTGGTATAGATTTACATGGGAAAGCCCGTACGGCCTACGGCAAAGGACTGAACTTATACATGGAAAGAAACATACGAGTTGGGAAAACCTACATATGCTATATATATTAGGTTGACATGGACCATTACATGACATTGGGCAAGGGACATTCATAGTTAACACATGACGCGGGTTGGGATCCTAGTACGAGAGGTGTAGAGCAAATATACATGATAAATACCTTGGGATGTCATACATGATAGATACCATGGGATGTTATACATGATAGATACCTTGGGATAGTATACTTGATAGAAACCTGACGACGTGATACCTTGATTTATCTTGACACCGTAGTTTATCATGATACCTTAGTTTATCTCGCTACAGTAGTTCATCCAGTTTCTTAATTTAGCTTATCTATCTTATCGTCATCCTTATGTTTACTTTCAGTTTATGCAAGTCATGTTACCTTTACCTGTTTTTATGCTGGAAGTAGATAGGACTTACCAGTCTTTATGACTGACCCCGTTTTCTTTCGCCTCTTTGTCTTCCGTTCCCCCCCCAGGTTTTCAGGGAGGAAACACTGTTATTTAGTTCGGACTTCCTCTGCTTGAAGGTCATCATGCATGGCTTGGACTTTTCTTGGCTATGGCTACCTTACTGTTTTACTTGGGGAATAATTTATGAAAAGTCTTATGCTTCTTTACTATTGCAAGACAGGTTTTGATGTATTCTGATGTAAAAGGCTTTATACCTTATTTTTTGAGGTAATGAAATTTGTTTTACTTCCGTTGTTTTATATATGTTCTGTCTTGTAATATTTCTGTGCATGTTTACCTCGATAATGCTTCACCAAACCTAGTGCATTCCCTTTGTGAGTGACCCTAGCGGAGGTGGGGTGTTACATTTGGTATCAGAGCAGAAGGTTACCAGACTGGGCAAAAGTTTTTAAAACCTTCTGAAAACTATTTGAGAAACCGTTTACAAAGAAGCATTTTTCAAGAAAAGTTTTTTAAAGGCTATTCCCCAAAAGCCATTAGCACTATCCTTTGTTTCCTTGATTGAACCTCTTTTCCTTTCTTTCCTCCATCTGTAGTCACAGTAGTTTTAACTGCGACTAATCCTTGTCTAGCTACGTAAGTGTTTTCCCGTGCGATGGAGGAAGTTCTCGAGAGACCTGTTACCGAAGTTATAAGAAGGGATAATAAGAGCAAGGATAAAAGACACGAGCTTAAGAATAAGCAACTTGTTGGTATGGCTGGATCCACAAAGGAAGATAAGGACAAGATCAGCGAGAGGGAAATTGTATGCTCTCCTTTCTAGCGTACCTAAGACGAATGGTACCGTTTCTGTTAAAGGCTTAGCCTTTCTTTTCTATCATCTCGTCCAGACTTTGTATTGATCATCACATCATTTAAGTTTGCTTCGATAAATAAGTCTCTGCACCTTAGTACTAGCCTGGTAGAAGATCCCACTTTTGTCCCAAAATCTGGTTGGAGAGTCGGTCCATTTATTCATGACTTGTTTGGAATTGAGAGTGTAAATGCCAAGTGTTGAGATTAGAAACAATGCTTCTATTGTTGAGCTATGGATGGATTCTAGGGATGAAGTGGTTATCTAGTAAGGGATGCCATTCTCGGTCTTGAAAGGAGGGTAGTTAAACTCTTAACTTGCCTTTCTCAAAAGGCTTTATACCTTATTTTATGAGGTAATGAAATTTGTTTTACTTCTTCTGTTTTATATATGTTCTGTCTTATAATATTTCTGTGCATGTTTACCTCGATAATGCTTCACTAAACCTAGTGCATTCCCTTTGTGAGTGACCCTAGCGGAGGTGGGGTGTTACATTTGGTATCAGAGCAGAAGGTTACCAGACTGGGCAAAAGTTTTTAAAACCTTCTGAAAACTATTTGATAAACCGTTTACAAAGAAGCATTTTTCAAGAAAAGTTTTTTTAAAGGCTATTCCCCAAAAGTCATTAGCACTATCCTTTGTTTCCTTGATTGAACCTCTTTTCCTTTCTTTCCTCCATCTGTAGTCACAGTAGTTTTAACTGCGACTAATCCTTGTCTAGCTACGTAAGTGTTTTCCCGTGCGATGGAGGAAGTTCTCGAGAGACCTGTTACCGAAGTTATAAGAAGGGATAATAAGAGCAAGGATAAAAGACACGAGCTTAAGAATAAGCAACTTGTTGGTATGGCTGGATCCACAAAGGAAGATAAGGACAAGATCAGCGAGAGGGCAATTGTATGCTCTCCTTTCTAGCGTACCTAAGAGGAATGGTACCGTTTCTGTTAAAGGCTTAGCCTTTCTTTTCTATCATCCCGTCCATATTTTGTATTGATCATCACATCATTTAAGTCTGCTTCGATAGACAAGTCTATGCACCTTAGTACTAGCCTGGTAGAAGATCCCACTTTTGTCCCAAAATCTGGTTGGAGAGTCGGTCCATTTATTCATGACTTGTTTGGAATTGAGAGTGTAAATGCCAAGTGTTGAGATTAGAAGCAATGCTTCTATTGTTGAGCTATGGATGGATTCTAGGGATGAAGTGGTTATCTAGTAAGGGATGCCATTCTCGGTCTTGAAAGGAGGGTAGTTAAACTCTTAACTTGCCTTGGTAATACCCTCGAAGTCTCGTATAACCTTTGGGTTTTGTCATGGTTAGTTACCTAGAATCACTTGATGCATTTATCGAAAAATTTCGATCTGATCAAGTAACGTCCGCCAATAAGGCGGATGGTTCATCCCGCTTAAGCATGAGTTATAGGAATCACCCTAGTAAGTGCACGTGATAACATGGATTGGCATTGGTAAACGAGATCCAGAATTCACTAGTGAATTTTGGAGAGCTTGCATGAGTACGCAGATATGTTTGAGCCGAGCATACTAGGGAAAGAATAAGTGAAAGTGAAACGAGAGGCGACAGTGAAATGAGTTCCGACTCATACCTTGGAAATAGGAATCAAGGAGCTACGAAATCATGAAGTCAAAGGCGGTCAAGGCACAATGGAATTAAGCTCATGAAAAGGCGGCTTAGACACGCACATCATGTCTCTTTTTAAGAGTATATCTTTGATCCTTGGTTCACCTGTAGAGCTTACTTGCATGCTATAGCTTGGTGGATATCCTCTCGGTCCTGTTTCTGTTACAAACCCCGTAAGGAGTTTGTCTTGTTTATCTTCTCGATCCTATCTTGGGAACCTTAGGTAGAACTCTATGGATGTAAACATGTATTTGAAACATGTTATGATTGATATGGTTGCCAATGGTTGCAAGTGGTTGCTCGTGGATGCGCGAATACACGTTAGATACTAGATCGACGCACTCACATTTTGCATTGCATATGCACGAGTATCTATACTTGTTTGAAAGTTAATGTGTTGTCATGTGGATGTTGCATATGAATGAATGTTTGTGCATGCATGTAATACTTATATGACTAGGACTATTTGCATACATGTTGGATTCATGGCACTAAACATATTTTGCATTAGAAAGATCATTCAGGCCTGATCATTAGCATTAGCTAAGGAACATATACACACACTTTCTGCATGTGTTCATAAAGCATTAGGAGTCTTTTAAGGACCATGGTTGCCTGTGAATGATGTTTTGAGTAGATGGATGATGGATGGTAGGATACGTTCTTCCTAACTTGGAGATTTCGGGGACGAAATCCTTTAAGTTGGGGAGAATGTAACAACCCGGATTTTTACAACATGCTAAGAAAAGAATCAAGGCTGAATTTAATTATAAAATTTGAATCAGGAGAAACAGGTTGTGTCATTGCGTTCGCCTCGGAAAAATACGCGAAATAGAGTCCGAGTTTTTGAAAATCGGAGTCCGTACGACCAAGTTATGGCCCGTCAAAGTTTTCAGAAAATTTCAAGTTCAAAAACAGTTCAAATTTGAATTCAGAATTCAAATTCAGCCAAGCAGAACAGGCGGGAAGAATTCCCGCCACCCCCAAGTCGACTGGGGAGTCGACTTGGGAGTCGACACACCCTAGGTGGTGTCGACTGCCCAGTCGACACCCCTGTCGACTTGGGTGGTCGGCCAGTTTGGCCTGGGTGCACCAGACTTGTTCCTCAAGACATGTTTGGAGGCTTGTGACGGATTTTAAAGGCTCAGATCTATCCTAGGGTTAATCTAAGGGCCTAAACTACTCCTAATCTCTATAAAAAGACCCCTAAGCCTACCCTAAACCCTCACAAATCACTCATGCCACGAAGTGCTGCCCAAATGCCAAGTGATCATGGCCTCCATCTCCAACTTCAAGAGCCTATGCATTCAAACTAGATCTGAATCAAAAGGTGCGAGCTTCCTATGTCAAATCGAGAGTGGATCAACGTTGCTACGCAAATTTCATGACGGTTCTTCAACAAAGGAGCCACCTTTCTTCGTCAAGACGATTCATGCTCCTAGCCCTCTTGCCATGCTATGTAAGTTCTAGCTACTTGTAGATTCTACGGTGGTTCTAATGTGACATGGAATAAAATGCGATGAAACATAAGTATGCCAGCCTATGTGAACCTAATCTTTCCCCTTTTCTATGATCTATGACCTTGGGCTAAGTTTTAGCGACTTAATCATGCCACTCAAGTTATGTTTAACCTAGTTTATCTTGCAAGTTTGAATCTTTATCTATGGAATGTTAGCATGAACCTTTGGGAACCATTTGACTTGTGAAACATTGGCAAAGACTTGACTTTGGGGCTTATGCATGTAAATGAACCCAAACCCCTTATGTTATCATGCATGTTTGTGGCCAAATTCCCTTATGATACTATGCATGTTTGTGGCCAAATTCCCTTATGATACTATGCATGTTTGTGGCCAAATTCCCTTATGATACTATGCATGCTTGAGGCCAAATCCTTTAGGATAATATTCACGTTTGCGGCCAATCCCTTTATGATATCTCTCCTGTTTGAGGCCAATATGTTGGCATAATACCCCTACTATGTGACTCGCTTCCACTTGAGTTGAAAATACGTTTGGGTAGCTTAAGAAAAACGTGAATATGACACGAAAACTTGACATGGGGTTTACATGAGAACATGACATTCATGATACATTTAAATGTGGTCATGACACGTAGGAAAACATGGAACTTGAACTAGACATGTGTGGGTTGTAAGTGTAATAACACACTAGACTAAACATGAAAGTGGCCAACTCGAGGTTGGGTTGAGTTTGTAGCATAAATCTACCAGGACCCGCCCGGCTTAACTAGTGGCTACAAACAATAGGACCCAATGTGAGTAGTTGGTCATATAGCACTTAAAACCCGAGGTTATACTAGGTTGTGGTGTAAAACTACCCGGACCCGCCCGGCTGAACTAGTAACCACAACAAAGTCTAATGTGAGAGGTTGGGGTGCATTAATCTAATTAATGCCACATGAAAAGGTTAAGTAATTTTGACTAATGACCCTTAACCGATATGACACGAATGGGTAGGTTAAGTTAAACCGGACTTGATTTCTTAATGACACTTAACCATATAAGACAACTAGGGGATGAGGTTAAGTAATTTACACTTAACTAATCTAACTTGGTAATTAGATGGGGTTAAGTAACCTACACTTAACTAATCTAAACACGGTAATTCGATGGGGTTAAGTTAAACACTTAACCAATCTAAACTTGGTAATTCAATGAAGTTAAGTAACCAATACTTAACCAACTTAACATGATAATTTAATGGGGTTAAGTAACTTATAATTAACCAATTATACATGATGATTTGATGAGGTTAAGTAACCTACACTTAACTAATCTAAACACGGTAATTCGATGGGGTTAAGTTAAACACTTAACCAATCTAAACTTGGTAATTCAATGAAGTTAAGTAACCAATACTTAACCAACTTAACATGATAATTTAATAGGGTTAAGTAACTTATAATTAACCAATTATACATGATGATTTGATGAGGTTAAGTAACCTATACTTAACCAATCTAATATGCGGACCTGATAGGGTTAAGTCACAAGACCTTTTAAATATACTTAACCATTGTAATACGATTAGTGGATGGGGTTAAGCTAACCCATACTTAACCAATCCGACTCAATAATCTGATGGGATTAAGATAATCTATGCTTAATCAATCTAACACGATAATCTGATAGGGTTAAGACAAACAAATACTTAACCAATTTGACTTGATAGGGTTAAGTCATGAGCTTCTTGGTATATTTAACCAACTTGTAGGGCTAAGCCTTGAACTTAAATACCTAGTCAATCTTGACATGATTCGTAGGCGGGTTAAGTCATGAACTTGAATGACAACACTTAACCCATTAGACAAAACCCTAGCTCAGGAGACTGGGTTGAAAATCGTAGTTAACAAGGATAGCGGGAAGAGAAGCTAAGTGGTAAACCTTAGTTAAGGATAACTAAGTGATAATTCTTAGTCAAGGAAATTGGACCAGTTCACAGATAGATGAGTAACCCGATACGGTAGGTCATCGCTTGAACACACGTGGAGGAGTGAATTATCTGACTTAGATAAAGGCTCCAACGAACTGGGTGACGAAGCGGTAGCTTCGGGGGACGTGAGGATACTCTTGGTATCCCTCTGTGAGGTTGCAGATGATCCGCCTGGGCTCACAAGAGGTTAAGGTATGCGGTAGAAGAACCAAGAGTATGCCTTGGTTGCTATACGAGCGACCTAAAGACTGGGATGGATTAGCGTGGAGTAAACGATACTTGTTTTTGCCCTGGATAGCACGTCGTCGACTACCTACCATCTTTAGTCAATCGTGCACGTACAGAAAGGCAGAGAACTCCCAACAAACCATATACTTGCTATCGAGTTATGGGTGAGGTTGGCCAATAGGTAAGTGGGGGCATAGTGGGGCCGAGATGTAGTTCTCATACATGATTTTTCTTGGATTGCCTTTCGGTAGTTGAGGGAGGGGTCACGTGGGACCATAGCCACGGATACAAAAACAGACCTTGATATCTGCATCGGCAGATGACTTAAATCTCCCGACCGAGTTCCGTATTTCTTGATTTGCCCTGGCACGGAACTCGGATGGCACATTGAGATACATGTGCGTCTAGACATGGAAAACGATTCACGATACATACGTGGGATAAAGGGCGTGGTTGACGGGTGGCATAATCCCTAGTGGCCCTAGGTGGCTTGAACCCAAACCGAGACACGGAAACGTTCATTAGGTAGCATAATCCCTAGTGGTCCTAGGTGGCATAAATCCTAAGTGAACACGCGATAGTTCATGGTAAGAAAACATAACCAGATCAAGGGTAGCAGCCCAAAACAGCTTCAAGGATAAAATGGTACTACGTTGAGGTGGTATAGATTTACATGGGA
>JASFAX010000492.1:0-60948 GCA_030737875.1 Allium sativum
TAATAAAGAAGGTTCTCGAGGAAGCACATCACTCCAAGATGACGATACACCCAGGCGGAGATAAAATGTACAAAGACATAAAAAGGACTTCCTTCTGGAACGGCATGAAAAAGGACGTGGCAGAATTCGTTTCTAAGTGTATGGTGTGCCAACAGGTTAAGGCGGAACAGAAAAAGCCTGGCGGACTACTACATCCTCTAGAGGTCCCACAGTGGAAGTGGGATAGCATCTCAATGGACTTCATCGATGGGCTGCCTAGGTCTAGGAGAGGCAACACTAGCATTTGGGTAATAGTGGATAGGCTTACTAAAAGCGCCCACTTTTTACCTGTCAAAAGTAAAAGAACTGCCTCATCCCTAGCATCACTTTACCTCAGGGAAATCGTTCGACTCCATGGAATACCATCTAGCATTGTTAGTGACCGAGACCCCATCTTCACCAGTGAGTTTTGGCGAAGTCTGCAAGAAGCAGTAGGAACGCAGTTATGCTTGAGCACAGCTTATCATCCCCAAACCGACGGCCAAACAGAGAGAGTGAACAGAGTTTTGGAAGACCTTTTAAGGCTATGCGTCCTCGACTTCGGAGGGACATGGGAAGACCACCTTCCTTTGGTGGAATTTGCCTACAAGTACAGCTATCAAGCAACCATCGGAATGGCGCCCTTCGAAGCTTTATATCGAAGACCGTGCCGATCGCCCACTTGTTGGTGGGAGTCCACGGATAAGCTCATACTTGGACCAGACATGATCCGAGAGACCTCAGAGAAAGTAGACTTAATACGAAGAAGGATGAAGACGGCCTAAGACAGACAAAAGTCCTATGCCGACAAGAGGAGGACCGACCTTGAATTTGAGGTTGGAGACAGAGTTTTTCTCAAGGTATCACCGCTAAGGAACGTTGTTCGTTTTGGAACCACAGGAAAACTAGCACCAAGGTTCGTAGGGCCATTCCCTATTATCGAGAAAATTGGGAAAATGGCCTATAGATTAGAGCTACCCGAGAAGTTGGCTGGAGTCCACAACGTTTTCCACGTTTCACATCTCCGAAAATGTCTACATGAGTCAGCTGAAGTGGTAGAGCCAAATATCCTCGAAGAGGCCGAAGTGGAACGCGAAGCAACCATAAGAAAAGTTCCAACCCGCATCTTAGGAACGGAAGTGAAGAAGCTACGCAACCGTGAAGTCAAGCTCGTCAAAGTTCAGTGGAGCGACGCCGAGGGAGACGCGACTTGGGAAACTGAAGCTAGAATACGCACTGCCTACCCTTTTCTGTTCGAGGGTACATCCTTGATCTTTCCTTTTTCCTTAAGTTGCGCTTTTATCTATCTTTTTAGGTATATTTCCTCGACCGTATCTTTTAGGCAGAAACCTTTTGGATGGAAACATGTAGTTGAAACATGTTATGGATGATGGTTGCAAGTGGTTGCAAGTGATTGCTAGTGGTTGCTCGTGGTTGCATATACACACACAATCTAGGTTTTAGATCGGCTCAGTCACTTCATATTGCATATGCATATATGTTTGCATTCGTATATGGTTGAACTTTAATGTGTTGTCATATGGATGTTGCATCTGCATTGAATGATTGTGCACTCATGTAGAATCACGAATAGGAAAATTTGCATACATAATGGATTCATGGCACTTACATAATTCGCATTAAGGAGGTCAACTGAATCAGTAGACCGCCTGATTTTGCATTAGATAAGTTCATATACACACACACTTCGCATATGATCATGAAGCATTAGAAGTCTTTTAAGGACAATGGATGCTCGTGTTTGATGGATGAGTAGATGGATGATTGGATGTTAGGATATACATTTTCCTAAACTTGAAGATTTCAGGGACGAAATCCTTTTAAGTGGGGGAGAATGTAACACCCCGCAAACTCTATAACTGTGAAGTTAACAAATTAAAGTATAATTAATCTGAAATCAAAGAACTAAGGGAAACGGGATACGCCATTTCGTTCGTCTCGGAAAAATACGTGAAATAGAGTCCGAGTTTTCGAAAAACGGAGTCCGTATGAAGAAGATATGGCCTTCGGAAGTTTGAGAATTAAGTTTAAAATTAAAACAGAATAAAATAAGCTCAGAAAATCAAATTTGAATTCGAAAATGGGGCCCAATGGGCCAGGGCGGATAAACACCCGCCTGACGCACCCAGGTCGACTGGGCTGTCGACCTGGTCTAACCAGGTTGACAGGGCTGTCGACCTGGTCCAGACCCAGGTCGAGCCCAGTCTAACCCGGCTGGCCTATTCTCTATGTGGTCGATTTTCTGTGGTCTGCTTTGTCATTAGGGCTAGGTGGCAGGCTCTAATTGGTCTCTCCTTAGAATGAATGGCTACGATCAATCCAAGCAACATCAATGGTCCTAATCAGTTCCTAACCTCTATATAAACAACCCTAGACTAAACCCTAATCTATTCATTCAAAAATAAGAACATAGCCGCCATGTTGCTGAGGAACGACTAAGAGTAGCCGCCAACTAGAGAGAGAATTAGGAGGAAGATTCTAAAGCTTAAAGAGACCTAAATCAAATCAATTCAACAAAGGAATCATATTTCTTAATTAGAGAGTTCGTCACACCATTGTAAGTAGAGTATTACTTTGGTATGAACAAATGATTGTGTAGATATGTATACTTGATTTGTGGCGACAAAGTAATTCATATTTGTGCGTTGGAATATTGTATACGTTTGGATATTCTTGAATTATGTTGTTCATTATGAAAAACTACATGCGGTAGTTTTATGCAAGTATGACGTTTGGATATTCGAAAAATATGTAATTTATGTTGAAGCTACATGTATGTAGTTGTTAAATTGAAAATCATGCAAGTTTGGGGTTTTGCTACTATGCCATCATGATGTATATTTTTGTTCATAAATCAATTTGTAAGTAATTAAAACAAGTTTGGTTATTATAATCCATATGAAATTATGTTGAGAATTTGGCATCATGTATTAAGCCATGCTTTTGTACTAGAAAACCTATTTGCAAACTTATGAATATGGCTAGGCTATGAATGATATTTGGCATAATTGAAATCCATGATCAAGTCTATCTTGTTTACAAGAATTATATGATGACATATGTGGTACATAGTTAGGATTAGATTCAAAATCCCTTTTTGTAAGTTTACATGACTAAAGTAAGAATCATGATTTCATGTTAGAAATATTTATGCCATGGTTATGTGAACAAATTTAACTATACTTATGTCATGCTTATGTTTGATATTATGCCATGCTTATGTTTCACATTATGCCATGTTTATGCTAGAAGTATTTATGCCATGCTTATGTTTGACATTATGCCATGCTTATGCTAGAAATATTTATGCCATGCCTATGTTTGACATTAGGCCTAAATAAAAATATAGGTTCATGTGTCAATAATGATATCTCAATTACAAGTTCACATGCTTTGATTCATGTCACCTATGTTACCATTATGCAAGTACACCCGTTTCTAGTTTATATTTCCAATGTCATTTTGCAAGTTCATACGCTCACCTTCCCCTCTTTGTGTATGTAATCACGCTTTAGGCCTCCCCTTTTCGCATGGCTAAATTGGGCTTTAAAAGGCTAAGCCCAATATATATAAACGGACGTGTTAAACGGGGGAAAATAACGTTGGGTTAAAATTACTAATGAATGAAAATATAAAATAGAAGGGCCCAAGTTCAAGTATGGGTTGGGCCCATGATTGGTGTAACCTTTACACCATTAACTTAATAATGGGCCGCAAATATTTACATATAAGAAATAAAGAAGAATGACAAAATATGTAAATGTAGAACATACGATGTGTTTAACCCGAGGTTGGATTGAGTTGTGATGTAAACCTGCCCGGAACTGCCCGGCTGTCCAGTAGTCACAACAATACCTATCCAATGTGGGAGGTTAAACATGGAGCCCAATAAGGACCCGAGGTTAGACTGAGTTGTGGCGTAAGACTGCCCGGAACCAACCGGCAACAGGCAGCCACAACAATACCTGTCTAATGTGAGAGGTCAGGGCCTTAATAAGACAATTAAGGCTGAGTCAGGATTGTTAGGATTAAGTGAACTAAAGACTTAATCAAAATGGAACATGCTAAACTAAACGGACTGGTGGGGTTAGGTTAGGGAAACACTTAACCAACTTAGCATGTTGGCTAGAGATAGAAAACCTAGTAACGGGGACCCTTTTCAGCAGTAACCCTAGAAGGTGTATCAGGATACCCTGAAACTAGGCAGGGTGGGGCACGATTACTGGGCTGATTGTAAGAGGTAAAATCGACGACGGTGGTGTAGCAGTGTAGGTTCTAACGGGGTGCGGGCGTGCACACACTCCGGCGCAGAAAAATAAGGCACTGGACACCAGTAGCATACATGTGCACTCTAAGGTTGTGTCGGGCCGCCACCATGGGACTTGATACACCCCATGGTGGGACCAGCATAGGTAACTATGACATCGGGGGCCGTAAGACACATGTAACTATGCGAGTAGGAGCCGATCATCATAGGATGGATCACATCACCCTGATTATGGGGTGCCAATTGGAAACTAGTTTAAATGGGTTCAGAGATTAACATGGGGTACGATAGTGTATTCGACCCTAGACAACTTAACCAAGTTTATAGTGCTTGCCCACTTCTTGTTTATACTTATCATACCCAGTTCTTTATTCATAGACAAAATAGTACTAGACTTACTCAGGCTTTATGTCTGACTCTACTTTTCTTTCGTCTTCTTTCTTCCGTTCCCCCCCCCCCCCAGGTCCACAGGGAGGGAACACAGCAGCTTGACCAACCTTAACATCCAGCTTGAAGAAGAGAAATGTATTGCTTGGACTTTCCTGTTTTGAACTATGGCTTTGGACAATCCACTATGGGGCTTTTGCAGTTTATCTATGTTTTATTTATGCTTCTTTAAATAATGTACTCAAGACAGATTATGAAAGTGTTATGTTTTTGGAAAGGATGTTGTTGTAACACGTATTTGACTTTATGAAATAAAAGTTTGTTGTTCTTCCGCTGTTTACAAATATGTGTTCTTATATCTGTCTTGTATATCTGTGACTTGTACTTATAAACCTCCACCAAAATTAGGGCATTCCCTTTGAGAGTGACCCTAACGGAGGTGGGGTGTTTCAAGAATATTCAAGAACCAAAGCAAATCAAATATGTACAAAGCCTCGCTAGGAAAGTAGATGCATTAAGTAGATTCATCTCCAAAGCTACAGATAAGTGCATCCCATTTATCGATTTAATAAAGCGAGGGAAACGCAATTTCAAATGGACTCCTCATTGTGTAGAATCATTCCAGAACCTCCTGAATCATCTGGAAAAACCCCCGATATTGTCCAAGCCGGTAGATCACGAGGACTTGTTCGCGTACTTAGCAGTATCTTCCCACGCAATAAGTTCAGCCCTGGTAAGGGAAGAAGACAAAGTCCAAAGACCAGTGCATCATGTAAGTAAAAAACTAGTGGCGATGGAGCGGAACTACCCAAAGATAGAAAAGCTTGCATACAGTTTGTTGATCGCATCTAGATAGCTTCGCCACTATTTTCAAGCTCACCCCATCACTGTATACACTGATCATCTGCTCCGACAAGTATTACAAAGACCAGAGGCATCGGGAAGGCTACTCAAGTGGAATATCGAGTTGAGTCAGTTAGACCAGAACTTTCTGCAATGAAGATCGATAAGGAGGTAAGTATTGGCAGATTTTATAGCAGAATTTACTATCCCAGAGGACGACGTAATGAATGAAGAAGTTGATACCCCAAAATCGCTAGTTGACCCCAATGCCTAGAAACTGTATACGGACGGAGACGAGAATGACAAACGATATAGTGCTGGAGTGGTACTTGTAACTCCTGAAGAACGATTGATATATTATGCTTTGAGATTAGAGTTCCATTCCACCAACAACGACTCGGAGTATGAAGCCCTGATTGTCAGGCTTAAGCTTGCGAGGGCGCTAGGAATAGCGAATCTGGATATCTTTTGTGATTCAAAGATAGTCGTGAACTAGGTTAATGAAGAGTTTCAAGACAAAGGGCCAAGGCTTATATCATACTTGAAGGAAGTAAGAAAATTGCTGGGTGGCTTGGAACGCTACAACATAACACACATCCCATGATCAGAGAACCAAAGGGTGGATAAGTTGGCCAAGATGGCTAATTCCGATAACCTTGAGGACACAGAGATGATCCCGATAGAGGTACGGCAGTCTCCGAGTATCGATCAGATAGAAATTGATTCTATACTGGAGACTGAGCCAGAAAAGGAGTCATGGATGACGCCCATAAAGAGCTTTATGATAATTGGGACACTTCCCACCAAAAAGAGCGAAAGGTGTGCTGTCATTCGCAAGGCTTCCCGATACATCATGCAAGGCGAAATTTTATACCAATAAGGGTTCTCAATGCCGCTCCTCCGGTATATAGCCCACGATAACATAGAAAGAGTGTTGATGGAAGTTCATGAAGGCGAGCTTGGCGACCACGCTGGAGGACAAACACTGGCAAAGAAGATACTTCAATTTGTCTATTTCTGACCTATTGTGAACAAAGATGCGGCTAAGTATGCATGGCATTGTGATACATGCCAGAAGTTCTCAAAGATACCTAGGGCACCTCCTGGCCAGTTGAAGACGATGATGAGTCCGTGGCCCTTCGCTGTTTGGGGAATTGACATTATTGGAAGCCTCCCCATAGCGAAGGGTGGAGCAAAGTTCGCCATTGTAGCCATGGATTACTTCACGAAGTGGGTTGAAGCAGAATCATTGACATAATCACAACTAATAAGGTAATCAACTTCGTTGTGAGAAATATCATATATCGATTTAGAATTCTGAAAGTCATCATAATAGATAATAGGACTCAATTTGATAGTACCGAGTTCCGGGATTTTTGCTAGAGATATCACATCGAGAAGAGATTCATAGCCGTGGTGCATCCGTAGTTAAATGGATAGGCAGAAGCGGCCAACAAAGTAATCAAGTCCATTTTGAAGAAGCGATTGAAACAGGCCAAAGCCATATGGGTTAACGAACTACCTTTGGCATTGTGGGCCTATAGAACAACCTTTAAATCAGCCACTAGGCATACCCCTTTTTCCCTTGCTTTTGGATCTAAAGCAGTCACTCCGGTTGAGTTAAAGGTGTCGTCTTATAGGGTTAGTTACTACGACCCAATGACTAACAACGAATTGCTCCTTGAATCCCTGGATATGGTAGAAGAAAAAAGGGACGAAGCAGATCTACGTGCCTTGAGGCGCAAACAGCAAGTCGCTCGGTATTACAACAGATGGGTCCGAGCTCGAAACTTTGAACTCGGAGACTTTGTTCTAAAACGTGTCTTTCCACCCCTATTACATTTGGGCCCAAAATGGGAAGGACCCTATATCATCCTACGGAAGCTTGACAATGGCTCCTTCAAGCTATCGACCATGGATGGAGATGAAATCCTCAGAGTGTGGAATGCTCAGCATTTGCGGCACTACTTGACGTGAAATCATCATTTTTATTGTTTTGTTTTTAGGACCATGTAAAAAGGCACGACTTGCCTAGAATAGTCCAATTATATAACAAAAGATTATAAAGTGGACGTAGGTCATGATTCGACCGAACCACTATAAAATATCTTGTGTAACTTTTATCGCACCGTTTATTATTTACTCTATCATTCCTTGCTCATATGAACCATTATAATCTTTAAAATTTGTTATGGGCCTTGCAACAATCTCGAAACATGTAATTCAAAGTGCCTTCTATCAGATCAGAAGGTCAACAATATGCAGAGCACCGAGGGTGCAATGGAGCAAATGACACAACTATCGACACTCTAATTCTCATGATTTGAGAAAGAGCACGAAGGGCAAAGAAATAAATTGTCCACGAGACGTGAAGGTGCACCATGATTTAAAAGACCATCTCAACAACACTTTACCCTTGGTATTTGACGGGAGAGTATAGAGGCGCCAAAGACTAAGCGCCGCGAAAGAACTCCTACCCCGTTGAAGGAACGGGGGGCAAATTGAAAGCTGAGTTCGAACTCAATCCTGGGCATACGATAGGAGAATATAAAGGTGTTTTGACTAAATGCCACAACAGGGCTCCTATTCCGCTGCAGAATCGGGAGCCAGAATGAAAGCTCAGCCCGACCCCCCCCCCCCCATTTTCGGGCAAGGGGGATAACACTTATATATGACTCTAATCAGTTCTCAATAAGCCCTGGCCAGGAATTATATTAACGATTGATTGGGGACATATTCACACACATTTATCCATGATGCAGGAATTTTTTATTTTCATTGCACTTGATTTTAACTTAGTTATAATTCAGATGTTTGTGACTGAGAATAATAAACTTGTAGGTCTGTAACTATGCAAACGAAACAGACTTTCATTTACTAAATGCAATTTTACAAGGCTAAACAAAATATGAGGGCCATACTCGCAACTACATCATAAGGCCGGTGGAACAACTAAAAAGAGAAAACACATAAACAAACTGGCTCTACTTGGGCTTTGGGGATGACCTTGGCTTTTTCTCCTTCTTTTGCTTCTCTGGCTCCTCCTTGTCAACATCAGATTTGTCCTGTTTCTTTCTTTTCTTCTTGTCCAAAGGAGGATCTTGTGGAGGGTCAGAAGATTGGGATGCAAGCTATGTAGTTATTGATTTAGCGGGAAGCTTTATGATTAATCCAGATTTGGGATCAGCTGCGGAGATAGATTGCACATTTAGCGGCCTTTGTTCCTCAATTTTTGAGGCCAGTTGTTTATCCTTTTTAGCCTTCAAGTCGGCCAAGGTTGTGTTGTCATCATTCCTGGTCTCCCCTGTGATAGCAAGCTCTTCCTCATCATCTCTGTGATCGCCATCAATATCATCCAAGGCTCTGATAACTTCGGCATCCTTAGGAACATCAGTGCCTGATAATGCAATGGTTTTCTTAGATGCCTTGACCTCAGTCTGTTCAGGAACTTTATGGACGACCTCGGTGCTTGGTGATACATTGATCTTTTCGACCTTTGCTTGCTTTTCTGCATCCTTCTTTGTCGGCTTGGCACCTATATTATGAGAAATAATGTTATTAGTTTTGGAGAAAACGTGGTCTTCTCGATTTTTTGCTCCACAATGCGACGACAAGTTACAATCGCTTTGATAAATTGTGGAGAAAATATGGAGATACCTTCAGCTGACTCTTCGCAGTAGAAACCCCAACTACAGGAGGTACTGGAACTTCAGAGATCAGGGGATCATCCGAGTTATACTCCTCAACCTCAGAAGTTTTGGGCTCCGGTGCTAAGCTCGAACCTTCGTCAATTTTGTTCTTTCCTTAAGCTCAAGCCTCTCTTTCTCCATAGCTTCATGGATTTGACGCCTGCCTTCTGCTAAAGCCTCAGGCTCTCCACCTCGGAGGAAAGTCTGCATGAGTTGGTTTTCATTGACTTCCTCGACCTTCAAGCGTTGTTTCTCGCTCTCCACAATCTGATCCCATATAGTAACCAAGGTGGTGGGATAGTTGCTAATCCAAGAAATGTCTCGAGTCCGGATGATCTGAACAAAGAAATCTAGTAGCAGTTCTTCGAACTCCCCCATCTCTTTCTCATCAGCATTAAGTTTGGTAGTAGCGGTGGAGGCCGACTCGAGAGCCGCATTTGCATTGCCTTCGGCAAGGGCTACCCGTTCCTCAGCATGAGCAAGTTTGTCATTTAAATTTGCATTCTTCTTTTCCACATGAGCAAGATTGTCCTTTAATCTTACTTTCTCCTTTTCCCAAGTATCCCTCTCTGTGGCAAGACAATCCTCCGACGCCTTTAGCTCGATGTTAGCCAACCTGAGATCCACTATCTCTTTCTTTAAAGCCATGCTCTCTTGGCTATGTGAATCAAGCTCGAGGTGGAAGCGTTTATTGGTGTTGTCTAATTCGGTTTTTTAATTTTTATCATCCCGCCGAGCTAAGGCAAGATGGGCTTGCACATCCTCAAGATCTTTATCTGCCTTGCTCTTGGCCTTATCTTCGTGATCGATCTTCACCCTGGCCCTGGAAGATCTACTTCTATACGGCGTATAACATCTAACAAATTCTTGGCGTGCTTTTTCATTACTCTATTGTTTAACCATGTGGCCGATCTGACCCACAACCTCTACATCCCAATGATCGGAAACTAGTTCGAGATTCGGGACAAAATGTATCCTCTCAAAATAGATATTGGGGAATTTTTTCCGTAAGCACTCCAACTTTTCCTGATTAACAGAAGTAACGGAACCCTCCTGTACCCTGGTAGTAACCACGATATGCTGACCAGAAGGAACCAAAGCTGCCTTCTCTTTTTTCAAACTCTTGCTTGGATCTTTGTCTTTGTATTTGGGTTTATGATGCTTCTTGGAAGATTTGCCCTGAGACAGTGTACTCTTCGGAGGAGTTAGAGCTTTAAGAAGTTGCTTGCCTCCCGCCTGTAGCACTTGATAACTATAGTATTTCCCAGGATCCTACTTCAAGGGAGAGCGAGACCGTGTAGCATGAGGCTGAAAAGAATGATGGGGTCGTTGACTATCTCTTCCCCGACTGTCACTGCGGTCATGTTCTGATATGGGATTGAGTCTGGGAGTGCGGCTACGAAGTTCACGATGAGAATATGAATGGAGACGAGACATTTTTCCTACAAAGAACGACAAACAAATATGAGATCCAAGAATACAAATAACAAATGAGTGATACGGCAAGTGGTGCATGTGATTTGTGTATCCCGTGTAGTTCCCCTTAACAGACCAGGGCCTGGAGCTAGGATCGTCTGTGCAGTATCTTTTTCTTTGATGGGAATATTCTCTTCCTCAGAGACAGGGAAGAATGTTTCCCCTCCAAAGTCTTCAGGTGTGTAGATGTTATCTGGTAGAGGGATTTTATCTAGCTCTCCGAATATCTGCTCCTCCGTCAATGTATCATCAATAGTGGGCCCTACTAGTGATGGATTCCTTGAGGGAGATTGCCCCTTGGACATTGAAGCCTCCTTTGGCTCACCATCTCGGATTTCATATCCTTTACATTCAAATCCTCGTCATCCTGGTCAATCATTAGTGAAGGACTTTTAGGAATCTTAATCATCTTCACAGCTTCTGTAGTCCCTTCTCCCTCGGCCGAGGGCATGCCGCTAGATTCTCCAATTGTTTAAGTAGGGGTCGCATACTTGTAAGGCTTGCCACCTGAACCGAGACCAAATCTTACATCCAAAAGACGATGTTTGTGAAGGCTCTCGTCAGTTAAACACTACCTGATTCTACAGAAGTTAGATTTTCTTGCTAAGAGGTGGGATAATTGATCTTTATATACCAAACCCTCTGTTTTTTCAAAGTTGTGAGCAGTACAGAAAAAAGGACATATTAGCACATTAATTGCGCAATTGGAATATGCATTGAAGGATTTGAAACCTACTTGATTGTAGCCACTTCCTCGCACATCCAGTTTGATGTTTTATGTAAAACCAATCAGATTTGGTATCCCCTAAGTTGCTATAGCCATCCGATAAGACCTTTCTACTAGGAATCGACCCAAAGAAAGAAAATGTCGGTGTCCCTATGGAACGATGTTTGAAATGATAATAGAATTTCACTTTGAAGGTGAGCTCAATCTTTAAAGCCTCTGCGTATGCGATATACAAGGTATACAGAGCTGCATAAGCGTTGGGATGGAGATGCATGGGAGCAATATGTGGTCGTCCCAGGAGATCAACGACAATCGGAGGAAACGGAGGGATAGCGCCTACCCAACACATGAGCCTACTGATATCCATGTATCCTGCCGGAGCAGAATGGGGCATGTCTCCTTCCTCTTGAGTATTTACATCGTCCCAAGGAATCCCATGCCTTAGACAGATTTTCCCCAATTTCAACTTGTCCAATTTAGGGACTAAAAAATCACTCAGCTTATCATTCTCTACTTCTTTAACACCTGAAATTTTGTCACAAGCTTGGTCATCTTCTTCTTCCTCAAGTGATGTGCTCTCGGAAGACGTCGATTCACTATCAAGCCCTGTCTCATAATCAGATCTGGAATTTTCCCACTCTGGATCAAAAGGAAGCACATCAATATTGTGATAGCTAGGCAACTCTGGATTTGCCCTTTTTTCTGATATTCTCGATGAACGTTTATTAGACATGGCTGTGTTGGCGAATAAACATGAAAGATTAGAATGCAATTTCCCGTGAACCCTGTGTGTGAGCAAGTGTTGATGTGTACAAGTGTCTATGACGTTGGAAAAGAAAGGCATAAAGTAAATTAGATAAGCATGATATTAGTCATTATATGCCACTGAGTTGTGCTGTCATCCAGTCCAAAAAGTTCATCTCGAAGGCTCTAACCTAATTGTTCATCAAATTATCTGAGTTATATTGAAGCTTAAGTTGAAGCACATGCTGATGTGTTTGATTGGTTGGTATAATTCAGTCAGCTATAGTCATAAAATAAGGGTCGGATTAGAGATAGTTAGTTCATGGATTTCAATGACTCGTGAGGAAGGTTCGGCTCATGGATTCAGTTCAGCCCCTGATAAGGAACCGGCTCGCGAAGGAATGTTGGCTCGTGATGATGGTACGATTCCGCCTCACCCAGACATCAGCTCGTGACATGAGGTCGATTCGTGGAAGGAAGTACGATTCGTGATGACCCAGGGTCCGCGTAAACTACCATGAACCACTATATCTCAGGAGACGATAGCTCGTCCTTACCCACGATCCAACCTGGCTTCTATCCCCATTCACGAACTGATGTCCTGCCCTCTACCACATACCGACGCTCCAATCTTGTCCATTAACTAACGCGCTCCCCCTCCATGACTAAACTCGCCACTACACCCCCACGAATCGAGCGGCTAAGATTCATCTCCCTTCCAGCTAATCTCTTCTTCTACCCATGAGGCTGTCTCCATGAGTAGGCCCTCAACCAACTAGTTACCTCATCAATTTCTCTACTTTCCATCTCCATGGCCAAACCCTTCCTTCCCCTCAATTCCCTCTAAGATCCACGCATTCCAAGATCAATGGAAAACCCGTTAAAATGGAAGAGAAATAAGGAGGGACCCAGCACCCGAATCGCCGCATAATCTCGAACCATGGGATGGAAACCAAAATTAAAGTCCTACTCATTTTCATTACCTTTTTAATTCGAAGGAGGTTGCTCAAATTTGGGAAAGTTTTTGAACTAGGGTTAGAAACCACAAAAGAAGGACTGCGATGAGAAAATGAAGAAAGAAGAAAAGGAGAGAGGATGGAGATCGGCTTATATAACATCCAATAGGACGTTTGGCCTTCTCTTTTTTGTCCCATTAGGATCGGGCCGGCCCAACGGACCGCGAGCACTCAAATGGGCCCACGAAGGTATGCTTGAGGAACTATTCAACCGTTGATTCATGAACTCATACGAATGTAGCCTTAGCTGGTTCGTAACGTATACCAGAAAGCACGAACTGTAGTACAACCCGATGACCCGGATCTTTGAGATGGCCATTGGATTTGAAAATGGAACTTTTTGTACACAGAAGTAAGGAAGTTATTTAACATTATTTTCAATGAAAAAGTTTAAAGACTTACCTATAGAAGAGTCAATCACAGCGTACTCCGGAATTTAAGAGATGAAAATTGACCAATAAATAGAGAGATAATCGAAATCTTGGCGATACATTTATACCCGTCAGGAGAGGCGATCTTTTGAAGCAGTGCGACATTACAAACAAACACGACTTTTGATTTACGTTGTTCCATGAAAGGATAGTTTAACAATTTCGAAGCATGTTTCATCCTCTATAAAACATACTTCGAGGGGGCAAAATATTGGCTAGCTTTTGAATCAAGACACCAAGGATACGAATATTTACACGTGGTAGACGAGGATATTCAAATTAGATCAAGTCCCACTCGTGGCCCATGCTCCTAGCCGGTTCATGATGCACCTCCACCCTCGACTCGCCATGTCCTTCACGACCTGCTCGAGATGAGCACCACGACCCTCTTGTGGTATAGGGTCACGAACCGACTCTACTACCAGAAAATGGTGGCTGAGACTTGGTCATCCACGATCCGAGATTGAAGGATCTTGCAACACCTGTCCATAACCGCCATTTTGACTACTTCTCCATCAAGCCACGAACCAGTCCGAGATCCTCGGGATCCATGCCACATGTTATTGCGAACCGCTTGCAGAAATCACCTATAAATAGCTCTATTCTTGGCATTTTTCAGGATCTTTTGGAGGTTCTAAGTATTATTTCCACCATACTATTTCTCCATTATTTCTAATCAGTGTTATCTCAAAATTATTGAGTGAACCACTATTGTAAAAGTGGGATTGAAAGAAATCATTGATTGTACTTGCATTTAACGTATAATCATAAAACATATAAAGTGGACGCAGGCTTGTTAATGCCAAACCACTATAAATCTGGTGTGTTTGTTGTATTTTATTTTATTTCTAGTTATCACTTTCTGCAATTCTAGACAATTTGGGTGTTAGAGCCATAATTTGGTCTAATAGTTAGATATAATTAAATTGGAAGTAATATAAATAAAAAATCAAGAACTTAAGGTAAAATTTAATGGGAGAACTGGTAAAGATTTGTTTCTTTATGAATCATTATTTTACGGAATTCGTTTAGCACTCTAATCATATCGAGGGATACATTATTTCAAATAAAATAAAATTTTGCAGGATTTCATTCCAGAATCACCCATGTAAAATTTGAGCCTATTTTGATATTTATAGCAAAATATTTTTGAGGTTTAATGGTTCAAATAAATATTTGGGTGGTGATTATTTATGTTATGACTTTGAAAAGGCAACGAATACCAAAATGAAACAAAATTTGCATGGATTGTAATACCCCGTATTTTCTGTGATCGTATAAGTAACAAATCAGAGAATAATTAATTTTTTAAATAAGAATCAAGGGAAATGGGTTGCGCCATTGCATTCCTCTTGAAATTCTGCTTGGAAACAAGTCCGAGTTTTCGAGAAACGGAGTCCATATGAGGGAGATATGGCCCTCCGAAGTTTCAGAGAATTTCAGAATCGAAAACAGCTCGAAATTCGAATTCAAACCCAGAAGCGGGCTGGGCGGGAAATTTCCCGCCCAGGACCCAGGTCGACTGGGTAGTCGACCTCCCCAGGGCCAGGTCGACCATAGTATCAACCTGGGGGGGACCAGGTCGACCATAGTGTCGACCTGGGGGGGGTCGACCTGCTCCCGAAACCCACTTTCTGAACCTGATGCATTCTGATGTATTTAGACTCGTTTTCTGTCTAGATTCGTCCGCCTAATCCTATTTAAACACCCCCAGACCTCACTTTCTCTCTACACCATTTCATTCTGCCTATGCTCTGCCTCTGTTCTAATTAAAATAAAAATGGCATCGCTACTCTGCTGAAATCTGAACTAGAACTAGGACTAAAGCATCTTCTTCCAAACTGATTAAAATTAAAAGAGAACAACTGCAACTCTTCTTCTTCTTTAATCCAATCAAGGCAAGTACAGTTATTTTCCGCTATAAACATTAATTATGATTGTGACATGAACTGTAAATCTGAAATTGAGGTTATGTCTGTTATGTTCTGTTCTGTTCTATTTTATTCTGCATCTCTTTCTTCTTTCTGTTCTATAGCCAGGCTACCACGAGCCTGCGCCAAATCTCATAAGAGACTAACGCACGAACGTTAAACTTTGGGACAAATAATGAATGATGGCATAAATGGGATATGGCTAATCTGTGGCTGATTTAAGAAAAAGGACATAGGTTGTAAACTAGATTTAGATCTATGCATATTCTGTGAATTGGAAGAAGAGGAATCATTGTATGTTAACATATGACTTGAGACTTTGACATAACGCATATTTTGAATTAAGATCTGTTATAATTTAAAGTTCTAGATTGTTGGGCATATTGTTTATATAACAATTCATGATTTGGGATAAAAAGAGAATATGACTTAGGTGTGAAGGTTTATATTAAGATTTGATAACTATTAAATGTGAATAACACCTAAGTGGGAGATTTTTGAATATATGACGTGCATTGAAAACGATGGCTATATTTGGTATAATTTATATGTGAATATTTTGTACTAGGCAAGTTCAACTAAATTGGGACATGTATTATATGGTAAATTATGACCATAATCTGTGCCATGTAAATTCAATGCAAACGTGGCGTATATGATCATATTGTGAATTATGACAACTATTTAGGCATGCAAACTTAGGCCAAATTTACAATTAGGCAAGATATGTTTATGAAACTTTAAGGAATGATTAAATCTGTTATATTGCCTAATCTGCTAGTTCTGTTATATTGCCTAATTTGCTATTTCTGCTATATTGCATAATCTGCTAGATCTGTTCATCTGCTAAATCTGTCATCTGCTAAGTCTGCTGAAAATGCCTAATCTATTATAAATTAAATCTGCTAAATTGCTTAATCTGCTAAATCCGTTAAGTCGCCTAATCTGCGAAATCTGTTATCTGCTATATCTGTTGAGTAGATATATTTAGTCTGTTATTGACATAATCTGAATTGGCTATAGTTATGAATAATTGACATGTATATTAGGTGTGGGCAAAAATGGTAAATTATTAATTAATTGGCCGCAAAGATAAACATGGCTAACTCGAGGTTAGAATGAGTTTGCGGCATAATTCTTCCCGGAACCGCCCGGCACATCCAGTGGCCGCAAAAAATAGGTTCTAATGTGAGAAGTTAGTAATAACGTGCTTGAAACCCGATGTTAGACTCAGTTTGTGGCAGAAACATGCCTGGAACCAACCGGCCTAAACAAGTAGCCGCAAACTGTCAGTCTAATGTGAGAGGTCTGGGCATTAATATTTAATTAATGAAAATCTGGGATAAATATGATGTCTAAAACGTGTTGGGTGGATAGGGTTAAACCAACTAGACTGATGAAATTAATAAACCCGTTTCATGAATTTGTAGGCCCAATACAAAGTTAGACAATCTGTAAGTCTGTTAATCTGTAATCGGTTAATCTGTAAGTCTGTTAATCTGTAACCAGTTAATCTGTAAGTCTGTTAAATCCGTATATATGATCTGTTGGTCTGAAAACTTGTCTAATCTGTGAACTGGTTGATCTGAATTCTGTATGTCTGAACTTGTAAACAAGTTAATCTGAAATCTGTTAGTCCGGGGACACAAGGTTAGGAGGGAAATTACTTGTGTCATCTGTTGTTTGGGACTCATATTAGTCAGTAACCCTTTCTGGTATCAAAACTTTGACCCAACAGTTGTTAGGGTCCGGGCACGCTTACTAAACTAATTATAAGTGGTTCATTCTGATAATGGCGAGGGGTGTTGATGGTGTGTTCCAACCGGGTCATGTGCGTGCATGGATCCCGGCCTGCCTCTGTGGATGTAAGACGCCGTGACATCTGTAAATAGGTCTGTGTCAATTGGTTGTCACTTTAGGGAGTGATACACCCTACTGTGGGGCCGACACAGGGTATTTATGTTTAGGGAGCCGATCGCTTGGTGTAGGATTTTAGGGTACACTTAGTTCTGTCTGTTTCTGTTGGTACCGTCTGTTTCTGTTGGGTGGCAATACCCGTCTGTTTTTGTGTGGTACCGTCTGTTCGGGTGGTAAAGGCCCAATTACTAGTGTACACCTAATTCTACATTCTGTTTCCATGGGGATTAATCTGACTGTTTCTGTTCCGGTGGTAAAGGCCCATTATTAATATTCTGTTTCTATCTGTTTCTGTTCGGGTGGTAAAGGCCCATTATCAGCATTCTGCTTCTGTCTGTTTCTGTTCAGGTGGTAAAGGCCCATTATTAGCTTTCTGTTTCTGTGGAAATTATTTTGTTCCTGTTTCTGCTTCAGTTTAGACATTAGGGTGACACCTAATCCTGTTATACTAGTATCAGTGCAGAGAAGTGAAAAGCAAAAGCTTACATCATTCTGTTCTTTTTCTGTTTAACCTAAGTATATCTGCTACTCCTTTTACTGTTATCTCGCATCCAGTTTTATTTTCTTGTCATTATTATTATTATATGTTCATATGCTAAAAGTCACTGGACTTGCCAGACTTTATGTCTGACCTTGCTTGTTTTCGCCCCTTTTTCTTCCGTTCCCCCCCCCCCCTCCCAGGTTTTCCAAGGAGGGAATACTTTAGCTTGATCCGGATTCCTTCTGCTTGAAGTGCTTATAGTATGGCTTGGCTCTTTATTGCTTCTGTTCTGTGGGGATTATGATTATATAGTTTTGTACTCTGATGATTTTTTGAACAAGACTGATATTTATGTACTTGAGTTTTTGGTAAAGATGTAACCAAACTTATTTCTGTTTTCCATTGTAATAAAGTTATAGTATTGTTTATCTGTCTTGTAAATTTCTGTTCTGTCTACTAAAACGCTCCACCAAAGTTAAGGCATTCCCTTGGTGAGTGACCTTAATGGAGGTGGGGTGCTACACTTGGTATCAGAGCTGAAGGTTACCAGATTAGATAAAAGATTTTGAAAACTATTTTCAAAAAGGTTTTAAAAAGGAAGTATTTTCAAAAGTAAAGCTTATTTTTGAAAAACATAATCCCCAAAAAGCCATACATCTATCTTTTCCGTTCTTCATTTTAAATCTTTTTCTTTCATTCCAGCATGTCTGGGAATCTTAACTTTCCAGAGGGCATGCCAATACCCGGCTGGTTCAGGAGGTACTTAGAGGCTAGGGCCAACGATGCAGGCCCAGCGGATATTCCTCCTCCAGCTGCAGCGATTCCTCCACCTCCGCCCCCTCCTCGTGCAATTGCTTTTTCAAAGATCTGTAAAGATTTTAGGGCCATGGGTGGAAAGGATTTCAAGGCAACTGAATCATTCGTATAAGCGAGGAACTTGCTCAAGGAAACTGAGGATCTGTTCGTTATCTTTGAGGTGGACGATAGGCAGAAGGTACAATTAGCGGTATGGTTACTCAAGGACGAAGCTTCCTATTGGTGGGAAGTCACTAACGCCGAGAGGCCAACTGAAACATGGATGGATTTCAGAACAAGGTTTGAGACGAAATTCCTCTCGCAAGCTGAACGAAGTCTACAACTGGAAAATTTCTTATCTCTTAAGCAAGGAAGTATGACGGTCAGGGAATACGTCAATCAGTTCAACCAACTGGCCAGGTTCGGGCTAGATTTAGTCAACACCCAGCATAAAAAGGCTCTCCGCTTTGTTAAAGGATTGAACGAGCCACTGCACAGCCTAGCCATGACCCATGTACCCATGGGAGCGACTTACGAGAGATTGGTGGATATGGCACTACTGCACGAGGAAGGCAACGGCAAGAAAGAAGAGGCAAAGAAGGAAGAACCACAGAGCAAGAAAGCATGGCCCAAAAAGAAAACACAAAAGAAGGGTGAAAAGTCTGAAGATAAGAAGGAGAAAAAGTGCTTTACTTGTGGAAGCTCGACTTATCTGAACAAGGATTGTAGAAAAAGAAAGGGCACTTGCTTCAACTGTGGTGAGATGGGACACTTCACTAGGGACTGTCCGAAGAAACGAGGGCAAGGGTAGAGGGCAGGACCAACTTCTGGAAGGCAGGCGAACATTCTTGAGGCTAGTGGATAGGATAGAGATAGGAAAACTATCTGTAGGAGGTTTAATTTCTTTATCTGATTGTTGAGTTGAAACTCTTTCTGATTCTGGCATTTTGATTCTGTAACCGATACTCTGCACTTTAATACTAGTATTGTTTCTGATTCCACTGTAGGCTCAAACCCATAAGGGTTACGACTCATCTGCTTGTGATAGATTGGGGTTTGAGAGATATCTATGTTAGGCGTCAAGTAGGACGCATACATTCTGGGTTCTATCATGCTTAGTTTCATAAGAATCATTTAGTAATCTGATCTGTACCGGTAATCTGTAAATACCTAAATATTTCTGATAAGGTTGACATTTCCAGTTTTGACATTGTCTAAAAAGGGTAATCCTCTAGGTGTCAATCTGATGTTGATTTCAGCCTTCGGGATTGATACTTAGGGGAATTTGTCTCTCAACCAAGGTCTAATGGAAACCAAGTTTTTGTTTTATCTGTACTCGCTTCCATCACTCGACTGTATCCTATCAATCGAGTCTTCGACCTATATATAGGAATCCTATGGATGTAAACATATGTTTGAGACATGTTATGTTTGATGGTTGCAAGTGGTTGCTAGTGGTTGCTCGTGGATGCATATACACACACTAGGCACTAGATCGGCTCGAAAACACTCTCATACTGCATATAGATGTGTAAGCATTTTCAATTTTTGTGGATGCAAAATGATT
Organism: Allium sativum; assembly: GCA_030737875.1. Classification (NCBI taxonomy): domain Eukaryota; kingdom Viridiplantae; phylum Streptophyta; class Magnoliopsida; order Asparagales; family Amaryllidaceae; genus Allium; species Allium sativum. The sequence continues at coordinate 20,311 of JASFAX010000492.1, forward strand.
GACTCATCACATGGATGTTGCATATGAATGAATGGTTGTCACTAATTTAAGAATGATATGTATCAAATAGAAAAATTGCATACATGTTGGACTCATGGCACTAACATAATTCGCATTAAGGAGGTCAACTGAATCAGTGGACCGCCTGATCTTTGCATTCGATAAGGAACATATACACACACTTTTGCATATGTTCATCCAATATTAGAAGTTTTCTAAGGACAATGGATGCTTGTGGATGATGGTTGAGTAGATGGATGACTGGATGGTAGGACACATTCTTCTCAACTTGAAGATTTCGGGGACGAAATCCTTTAAGGAGGGGAGAATGTAACACCCCGTATTTCCTATGATCGTATAAGTAACAAACCAGAGAATAATTAGTTTTTAAAATAAGAATCAAGGGAAATGGATTGCGCCATTGCGTTCATCTTGAAATTCTTCTTGGAAACGAGTCCGAGTTTTCGAGAAACGGAGTCCGTATGAGGGAGATATGGCCCTCCGAAGTTTCAGAGAATTTCAGAATCGAAAACAGCTCGAAATTCGAATTCGAAATTCGAATTCAAACCCAGAAACGGGCTGGGCGGGAAATTTCCCGCCCAGGACCCAGGTCGACTGGGTGGTCGACTGGGTAGTCGACCTCCCCAGGGCCAGGTCGACCATAGTGTCGACCTGGGGGGGGACCAGGTCGACCATAGTGTCGACTTGCTCCCGAAACCCACTTTCTGAACCTGATGCATTCTGATGTATTTAGACTCGTTTTCTATCTAGATTCGTCCGCCTAATCCTATTTAAAGACCCCTAGACCTCACTTTCTCTCCACACCATTTCATTCTGCCTATGCTCTGCCTCTGTTCTAATTGAAATAAAAATGGCGTCGCTACTCTGCTGAAATCTGAACTGGAACTAGGACTAAAGCATCTTCTTCCAAACTGATTAAAATTAAAAGAGAACAACTGCAACTCTTCTTCTTCTTTAATCCAATCAAGGCAAGTACAGTTATTTTCCGCTATAAATGTTAATTATGATTGTGACATGAACTGTAAATCTGAATTTGAGGTTATGTCTGTTCTGTTTTGTTCTGATCTATTTTATTCTGCATCTCTTTCTTCTTTCTGTTCTATAGCCAGGCTACCACGAGCCTGCGCCAAATCTCATAAGAGATTAACGCACGAACGTTAAACTTTGGGACAAATAATGAATGATGGCATAAGTGGGATATGGCTAATTTGTGACTGATTTAAGAAAAAGGACATAGGTTGTAAACTAGATTTAGATCTATGCATATTCTGTGAATTGGAAGAAGAGGAATCATTGTATGTTAACATATGACTTGAGACTTTGACATAACGCATATTTTGAATTAAGATCTGTTATAATTTGTAACACCCCACCTCTGCTAGGGTCACTCATAAAGGGAATGCACTAGTTTTGGAGGGGTATTATCTAGTAAACAGGAACAGAGATAACACAAGACAGAACATAAATTAAACAGAGTATATAAAGCAGCGGATATAAATTTAACCAAATCTCATTACGTGGAAAATAGAGTCAAAACCTCTTACATCAAAATACCAAGTCATTATTTCATTACATCAAGTTCTAAAGAAGCAAAGTACTTAAAACAACATAAGTCAAATATTATTCCCCAAAAAGAGCATGAGTGCAGCCATAGCATAGCTCAAGGCCAAACCGTACATGAGCTGTCAGAAAGCAAGCAAAGTCCAAGCCAAGAGCTAGGGTTTCCTCCCTGAGAACCTAGGGGGAAACGAAAGAAAAAGAGGTGGAAGAAAACGGGTCAGTCAAAAAGACTGGTAAGCCCTAGTGACTATCAGCATAAAAACTAATAAAGTTAACTGGACATGAGAAACTGAGATTAAACATAAAGATAATAACTGGGCTGGCATGACAATAAAAGGTAACAAGATAAGGGTGGCATCGCATATACAAGGTTTACTGCACTAACTGTACTAGTGTCCAAATCCATGTCAAGTATAAATCCAGAAATGATCCCTAGGCCCAATGACATGAAATGACCCAATACTGGGTCCAACAGTCCATCCTAATCGATCGGCTTTACTCGTCGTGTATCGGTGTCATACGGCCCAATCGCGAAATGTAGTCACATGTGCTAGGTCCACCCTAGGGTGTATCAGGTCCTAGGGTGTCAACCACTGACACAATTCAAGCACGCACAATGTAGTACTACGGGTGTCCATGCCTACTTTTTCAACTCCGGACTAAGTGCACGACCCTAGTCCGCCTGAACCTACACTGGCGCACCTTACTCAGCCGTTATTCTTGGTCGCTTACAATCAGCCCAGTAATCGTGCCCCACCCTGCCTAGTCCCCAGGGTATTGTGATACTTCTAAGTGGGTTACTGCTGAAAGGGACCACGTGGCTAGGATTTCTAATGGGTTAAGTGTTGTCGTTAAAAAGGTCATGACTTAACCCCTATCCAAACATGTATCAAATTGGTTAAGTGTATTCAAGTGGTCCATGATTTAACCCTACCATGTGGCATTAATTTACTTAACGCACCCCAACCTCTCACATTAGACTTGGTTATGGTTACTGGATGTGCCGGGCGGGTCCGGGCAGCTTTACACCATAACCTAGTCTAACCTCGGGTTTGAAGTGCTATATGACCAACTACCCAAATTGGGTCCTATTATTTGCAACTACTGGATTTGCCGGGCGGTTCCGGACAGACTTACGTTGCAAATTCAACCCAACCTCGAGTTGGCCATTTTCAAGTTATCTAATTGTCATGTCCCAAGTTCATGTTTTCAAGCTTATTCTCATGTCAAGTTTTCATGTCATATCATGTCAATTCCATAGCCAATTTTCAAGTTTGCCTAATCAACCCAAAACGCACCCCCAACGTACGTGAATTCGCATTAATACAACGTGTCAAAATAGGGAATAACACAAACAGGATAGTCATAGAATGGCAAAGGTGTTCACAAGTTAAGTATGATGATTATAACATTAAAGGCATATGAAATAGGGGTCTCAACATCAACTTGACAAGACATGGTGATAGACATGGTAAAGGATTGACATAAAATAGTACCCAAGTAATAGTTTTCAACATCACAGGGCATGGCAAGATAACAATCGTAAAGGGGTTTTAGATTAAACATGAATATATCCAAATCAAGTTCATATTGATATTCCACAAGTCAACATTTAAGATGAATAGATCTGGGGTGTACAAAAATAGATTCAAAATAACAGATTTAAAAGTGATAGTCATAGATCCAAGATATACAAGAGTAGATCCAACTTAGCTATCATGTTTAGGCATAATTTCAGTTTACATCATGTTCAGGTTAACTTTACAGTTTAAATCTAAGAGTGACACAAGGCTTACAGATCGTAGTCCAGAGAATGAGAAAGCAAAAAGAGTAGAAGCAGAATCTCTAGCAAATCCCCAAACCAGCGTAGCACTAACAAAGTCCTGAATAGCCTCCTTATTCTCTATCTTCCAGTCAGAACTTCAGCAGCATATGGTCGGACAAGAATGTGATAGAAAGTCTAGGGTCAGGGGCTGTTTATATAGTGTTTAGAGAGTGAATCTGGACAAGCAACGAGACCAGATACATCTGGCTCAAAAACAGGCTAGGTGACCAGGTAGACACCCAAGTCGACTGCGCAGTCGACCTGGTCCTGGGTGTGTCGACTGCCCAGTCGACCTGGGTTTGGGCGGGAAATTTCCCGCCCAGTCTGTTCTGCATTTGAAATTCGAATTTTGAATTCGAGCTGTTTTGAACTCTGAATATTTCTGAAACTTTGGGGAGCCATAACTTGGTCATACGGACTCCGATTTTCGAAAACTCGGACTCGATTTCATGAAGAATTCCGAGACGAACGCAATGGCGCAACCCGTTTCCCTTGGTTCTTATTTTAAAATTTAATTCTGCCTAGATTTATGGTTATAACACGTTATCAAAATATGGGTTGTTACATTCTCCCCTCCTTAAAGGATTTCGTCCCCGAAATCTCTAAGTTAGGAAGAACGCATCCTACCATCCACATCCATCTACTCACAACATCATTCACGAGTAACCATTGTCCTTAAAAAGATTTCTAATGCTGTATGAACATATGCAGTATGTGTGTGTATATGTACTTATCTAATGCAAAAGATCAGGCGGTTACTGATTCAGTAAACCTCCTTAATGCAAGATATGTTAGTGTAATGAGTCCAACATGTATGCAAATTCCTAACATAACTTAAAATTTCTACATGAGTGCACAAACATCATCCATATGCAACATCCACGTGATAGCATAACAAGTTCATCCATGTACAAGTATAAGCACCCATGCAAATACAACATGAAAAGGTGTCTGAGCCGATCTAGTGCCTAATGTGTGTCATGCATCCACTAGAAATCACTTGCAAACACTTGCAACCATTTGCAAACATCAACCATAACATGTTTCAAATACATGTTTACATCCAAAGAGGGTTCTAAGGTTCTCAAGACAATAATAGGTAGCATGATACGAAGGGTTTACAAGCTCAAAGGAAAAGAGATCGAGAAAGTACCCTCAAAAAGAAATGGGTAAAGCGCGCGTATCTTCTCCTCGGTTTCCCAAGTTGCGTCTTCTTGGGCTTCACTCCACTGTACTTTGACTAGCTTGACTTCGCGATTCCTTAGCTTCATGATCTCCGTCCCTAATATACGAATAGGAACTCGCCTCAGCGTTTCTTCTTTCTCCACTTCTACGCTTTCGAGGATGCTTGGCTCAACCACCTCAGCTGATTCATGTTGGCACTTTCGGAGATGCGAGACGTGAAAGACATTATGTACTCCGGCCAGCCTATCAGGTAACTCTACCTTATAGGCCATCTGCCCAATCCTCTCAGTGATAGGGAACGGTCCTACGAATCTCGGTGCTAGCTTTCCAATTGCTCCAAAACGAACCACATTGCGCAAAGGAGAGACTTTTATGAAAACCATATCTCCGACCTCGAACTCTAGGTTTGTCCTTCTCTTGTCCGCATAAGATTTCTGTCTATCTTGGGCCGCTTTCATTCATCTTCGTATCAACTCCACCTTCTCAGAAGTGTCTCGTATCATGTCGGGCCCAAGTATAAGTCTGTCAGTCGTCTCCCACCAACAAGTTGGTGACTTGCACGGTCTTCCATACAGGGCTTCAAACGGTGCCATCCCTATGTTAGCTTGGTAGCTATTATTATAATCAAACTCCACGAGAGGAAGATGGTCTTCCCAAGTACCACCAAAATCAAGAATGCATACCTCAAAAGATCCTCTAGTACTCTATTTACCCTTTCGGTCTGCCCATCCGTATGAGGGTGATAGGCTGTACTTAAATTATGTTGCGTACCCATTGCTTCTTGCAGACTATTCCAAAACTGGCTAGTGAAAATTGGGTCACGGTCACTGACTATGCTAGAAGGAAACCCGTGCAACTGTACTATCTCTCGAAGGTAAATAGACGCTAGCCCTGACGCAGTCCTTTTGCTTTTCACCGGGATGAAGTGGGCACTCTTCGTGAGTCTATCAACAATGACCCATATGTTAGTATTCCCCTTCCTCGACCTAGGCAATCCATCCACGAAATCCATCGAGATACTTTCCCACTTCCATTGCGGGACCTCCAAAGGATGTAATAGCCCACCGGGCTTCTTAGATTCGGCCTTGACTTGTTGGCACACCATGCACTTTGAGACGAATTCTGCCACGTCCTTTTTCATTCCGGCCCAAAAGAAAATGCATTTCATATCTTTGTACATCTTATCCCCTCCGGGATGTATAGTCATCTTCGAGTGATGCGCCTCTTCGAGAACTTTATTTACTAAGTCTCCCACCAGTGGAACACATAGCCTTCCATCGCGCCTTAGCCATCCTTTGTCATCAATGGCATACCTACCAAGGTGACTTGACGTCTCACCACTGATTAACTTGTCCATGATTTCGACTATCTGTGGGTCCTCTTTCTGCGAAGTCCCTACTTGATCTAGAAGCGTAGGTCTCAGCTCAAGAGATGCTAACGTACCAGTCAATGACTCAACAGCATGCGTAAAATCAAAGGTCGCTATAAACTCTAGACTTTTTCTTTCAACAAATAAGGGGCTCAAAGTCAACCTCTTTCTACTTAGCGCATCCGCCACCACGTTACCCTTGCCAGGGGTATAAGTTATATCGAAGTCATATGAGGCCAAGAATTCCATCCACCGCTGCTGTCTCAAATTCAAATCATTTTGCGAAAAAGAGATACTTAACCGATTTGTGGTCGGTATACAGCTCGAATTTCTCCCCTAGGAGATAATGGCGCCAAGCTTTAAGTGAAAAAACAATCGCGGCTAACTCCAAGTCATGTATGGGATAGTTCTTCTCATGAACTTTAAGTTGTCTACCCCCATAGCATATCACTCTTCCTTCTTGCATTAGGACAGTGCCTAATCCCGTGCCGCACGCATCTGTGTACACCGTAAACATTTTCCTCCATCGGGTAATGCTAAAACTGGAGCTGTGGTGAGGGCTCTCTTGAGTCTCTGGAAAGCAGTCTCACATTCTATGTTCCATGCAAACGCTAGGTTTTTCTTCGTTAACTTAGTAAGAGGGGCTGAAATCTTAGCGAAGTCCTTAATGAACTTCCTATAAAAGCCCGCCAAACTGAGAAAGCTTCTCACCACTGTTGCGTTCTTAGGAGTTTTCCAGTCTTGCACCGCAACTACCTTTGCGGGGTCCACGGCTAAACCTTGCTTAGAAACTATGTGCCCAAGAAACCGAACTTCCTCCCTCCAAAAATGGCATTTGGAGAACTTAGTCTTTAACTGGTGTGCTCTAAGCGTATCCATGACTTCCCTAAGGTGTCTAGCATGCTCTTCTTCATCCTTTGAGAAGATTAGTATATCATCCACAAAAACCACCACGAACTTGTTAAGGAACTCCCGAAACACCCTACTCATCAGGTCTACAAAGTACGCGGGTGCATTCGTTAACCCAAATGGCATGACGAGCCATTCGAAGAACCCATCTGGAGTCCTAAACGCAGTTTTGTCAATGCTATCCTCAGCCACTCTAAGTTGATGGAATCCTGTGGCTAGATCGAGTTGAGAGAAAACAGATGCTCCCACAAGCTGGTCAAAAAGATCATCGATTCTTGGTAGTGGGTGCCTATTCTTCTTCGTCAGCTTGTTTAACTCACGATAATCTATGCACAGACGAAGCGAACCATCCGCCTTAGTAGCGAATACCACCGGAGCACCCCATTCAGAAATGCTTCGCCTTATGAAATTTTTCTCGAGCAACTCCTTGATTTGTTTACTGAGCTCTCTTCTTTCTCGCGGGGCCATATACCTAACGGGCAATGAGACTGGCTTGGCATTATCAACAAGATAAATACGGAAGTCTATCTCGCGTTTAGGGGGTAACCCCTTCACCTCATCAAATACATCAGGATATTCTCGGACCACCCTCACAGATTGAAGATTGTCGACGGACGAGTCGAGAGATTCAAGATAACATAACATGACTGGACCCTTCGGGTTGCAAGAAAGTTCAAGGGTATTACCAAGGCGCGTCATGAGCCTCACTACCCTTCGTTCACAATCAAGGATAGCTCCATAATTGGACAACCAATCCATGCCCAAAATTAAACTATATCCCATGAATCCGAGAACATAAGCATTACACGTGAATTCCACGCTTAAGATGGAAATCCTCAAATCAACACAAATCATAGATAAATGGGCGGAGCCCCCAATCGGATTTGAAACACTAACGGGATCATCAACTAGACTAGTACTTAAGTGTAGATTTTCAACAATATCAGATGAGATAAAAGTATGCGATGCGCCAGAGTCAAATAAGGTTCAAACAGGAAATTCAGAAATGTAAACAAGGCTTTCTACAGAAATATTACTACCTCGGTCAAGAGCTGGAGTGGTGTTGAGAGCCTGCAACTGCCCTCCAGAAGGTCCTGCTCGCTGTGTCTGCCCTAGCCCCTGTCCTTGCTTCTTAGGGCAATCCTTACTGATGTGTCCAGTATCCCCGCAGTGAAAGCATTCACCCAACTTTCTTTTCTTCCTCCTACAGTCTTTAGCTATATGTCCCGTGATACCACAAAAGTTGCACTTCCTCGTCTCACGTGGCTTGCTAGCATTGTTGTTGTTGCCCTTGTTATTCTTGTTTTTCTTGTTGCCTCCCTTCTTGAAGTCAACCTTCTTGTTCTGAGTCTCATTAGACTTAACCTCCTTTTTGTCACCCTTGTCTTCCTCATAAAGTAGGGCCATATTCACCAAGCTGTCAAAGGTCGCCCCCATGGGCACATGATTCATGGCCATAGTGTGGAGTGGCTCGCTCAATCCTCGAGCGAATCGTAGAGCCTTCTTCTCAGCCGTGTTGACTGAGTCCAAACCAAACCGAGCAAGCTGATTAAACTTATTCACGTACTCCCTAACAGACATGTCCCCTTGCTTGAGTGCCAGGAACCTCTCCATCTGAAGGTTCGCTTCTGCTGACGATAAGAATTTAAGCCCAAATCTCTCTCTAAAGTCTACCCAAGTCTCAATTGGTCTGGTAGCGTTGGTGACTTCCCACCAAAATGCAGCTTCCTCTTTCAACAACCATGCTGCCAACTGAACTTTCCTATGATCCTCCATATCGAAGATAACGAACAGGTCTTCAGCCTCCTTTAACCAGTTTCGTGCCTCAGTGAAGGTCTCAGTTCCAAGGAAGCTCTTGCCGCCCATTCCTATAAAGTCTTTGCATATTTTGGCGAAGGCGGTGCCGGGAGGAGGAGGAGGAACCGCGGCTACTGGAGGAGGAGGAGGAGGAGGAGGGATGTCTGCCGGGCCCGCATCGTTGGCCCTAGCTTCCAAGTATCTTCGGAACCATCCGGGTATGGGTACTCCCTCGGGAAGGTTAAGATCGGCCATGCTGAGAAACGAAAAGAAAAAGATTCAAACGAGGAAACAAGGAAAGTGCTAATGGCTTTTGGGGAATAGCCTTTTCATAAAAATAGAACTTTTCTTGAAAAATGCTTCTTTATAAATGGTTTTGAAAATAATTTTCAGAAAGTTTTTAAAACTTTTGCCCAGTCTGGTAACCTTCTGCTCTGATACCAAATGTAACACCCCACCTCTGCTAGGGTCACTCACAAAGGGAATGCACTAGTTTTGGAGGGGTATTATCTAGTAAACAGGCACAGAGATAACACAAGACAAAACATAAATTAAATAGAGTATATAAAGCAGCGGATATAAATTTAACCAAATCTCATTACGTGGAAAATAGAGTCAAAACCTCTTACATCAAAATACCAAGTCATTATTTCATTACATCAAGTTCTAAAGAAGCAAAGTACTTAAAACAACATAAGTCAAATATTATTCCCCAAAAAGAGCATGAGTGCAACCATAGCATAGCTCAAGGCCAAACTGTACATGAGCTGTCAGAAAGCAAGCAAAGTCCAAGCTAAGAGCTAGGGTTTCCTCCCTGAGAACCTGGGGGGGAAACGAAAGAAAAGGAGGTGGAAGAAAACGGTTCAGTCAGAAAGACTGGTAAGCCATAGTGACTATCAGCATAAAAACTAATAAAGTTAACTGGACATGAGAAGCTGAGATTAAACATAAAGATAATAACTGGGCTGGCATGACAATAAAAGGTAACAAGATAAGGGTGGCATCGCATATACAAGGTTTACTGCACTAACTGTACTAGTGTCCAAATCCATGTCAAGTATAAATCCAGAAATGATCCCTAGGCCCAATAACATGAAATGACCCAATACGGGGTCCAATAGTCCATCCTAATCGATCGGCTTTACTCGTCATGTATCGGTGTCATACGGCCCAATCGCGGAATGTAGTCACATGTGCTAGGTCCACCCTAGGGTGTATCAGGTCCTAGGGTGTCAACCACTGACACAATTCAAGAACACACAATGTAGTACTACGAGTGCCCATGCCTACTTTTTCAACTCCGGACTAAGTGCACGACCTTAGTTCGCCTGAACCTACACTAGCGCACCTTACTCAGCCGTTATTCTTGGTCGCTTACAATCAGCCCAGTAATCGTGCCCCACCCTGCCTAGTCCCCAGGGTATCGTGATACTTCTAAGTGGGTTACTGCTGAAAGGGACCACGTGGCTAGGATTTCTAATGGGTTAAGTGTTGTCATTAAAAAGGTCATGACTTAACCCCTACCCAAACATGTATCAAATTGGTTAAGTGTATTCAAGTGGTCCATGACTTAACCCTACCATGTGGCATTAATTTACTTAACGCACCCCAACCTCTCACATTAGACTTGGTTATGGTTACTGGATGTGCCGGGCGGGTCCGGGTAGCTTTACACCATAACCTAGTCTAACCTCGGGTTTAAAGTGCTATATGACCAACTACCCACATTGGGTCCTATTATTTGCAACTACTGGATTTGTCGGGCGGTTCCGGACAGACTTACGTTGCAAATTCAACCCAACCTCGAGTTGGCCATTTTCAAGTTATCTAATTGTCATGTCCCAAGTTCATGTTTTCAACCTTATTCTCATGTCAAGTTTTCATGTCATATCATGTCAATTCCATAGCCAATTTTCAAGTTTGCCTAATCTACCCAAAACGTACCCCCAACGTACGTGAATTTGCATTAATACAACGTGTCAAAATAGGGAATAACACAAACAGGATAGTCATAGAATGGAAAAGGTGTTCACAAGTTAAGTATGATGATCATAACATTACAGGCATATGAAATAGGGGTCTCAACATCAACTTGACAAGACATGGTGATAGACATGGTAAAGGATTGACATTAAATAGTACCCCAATAATAGTTTTCAACATCACAGGGCATGTCAAGATAACGATCGTAAAGGGGTTTTAGATTAAACATGAATATATCCAAATCAAGTTCATACTGATATTCCACAAGTCAGCATTTAAGATGAATAGATCTGGGGTGTACAAAATTAGATTCAAAATAACAGATTTAAAAGTGATAGTCATAGATCCAAGATATACAAGAGTAAATCCAACTTAGTTATCATGTTTAGGCATAATTTCAGTTTACATCGTGTTCAGGTTAACTTTACAGTTTAAATCTAAGAGTGACAAAGGGCTTACAGATCGTAGTCTAGAGAATGAGAAAGCAAAAAGAGTAGAAGCAGAATCTCTAGCAAATCCCCAAACCAGCGTAGCACTAACAAAGTCCTGAATAGCCTCCTTATTCTCTATCTTCCAGTCAGAACATCAGCAGCATATGGTCGGACAAGAATGTGATAGAAAGTCTAGGGTCAGGGGTTGTTTATATAGTGTTTAGAGAGTGAATCTGGACAAGCAACGAGACCAGATACATCTGGCTCAAAAACAGGCTAGGTGACCAGGTCAACACCCAAGTCGACCGCGCAGTCGACCTGGTCCTAGGGGTGTCGACTGCCCAGTCGACTCCCCAGTCGACCTGGGTCTGGGCGGGGAATTTCCCGCCCAGTCTGTTCTGCGTTTGAAATTCGAATTTTGAATTCGAATTCGAGCTGTTTTGAACTCTGAATATTTTTGAAACTTTGGGGAGCCATAACTTGTCATACAGACTCCGATTTTCGAAAACTCGGACTCGATTTCATGCAGAATTCCGAGACGAACGCAATGGCGCAACCCGTTTCCCTTGGTTCTTATTTTAAAATTTAATTCTGCCTAGATTTATGGTTATAACACGTTATCAAAATACGGGTTGTTACATAATTTAAAGTTCTAGATTGTTGGGCATATTGTTTATATAACAATTCATGATTTGGGATAAAAAGAGAATATGACTTAGGTGTGAAGGTTTATATTAAGATTTGATAACTATTAAATGTGAATAACATCTAAGTGGGAGATTTTTGAATATATGATGTGCATTGAAAACGATGGCTATATTTGGTATAATTTATATGTGAATATTTTGTACTAGGCAAGTTCAACTAAATTAGGACATGTATTATATGGTAAATTATGACCATAATCTGTGCTATGTAAATTCAATGCAAACGTGGGGTATATGATCATACTGTGAATCATGACAACTATTTAGGCATGCAAACTTAGGCCAAATTTACAATTAGGCAAGATATGTTTATGAAACTTTAAGGAATGATTAAATCTGTTATATTGCCTAATCTGCTAGTTCTGTTATATTGCCTAATTTGCTATTTCTGCTATATTGCCTAATCTGCTAGATCTGTTCATCTGCTAAATCTGTCATCTGCTAAGTCTGCTGAAAATGCCTAATCTGTTATATATTAAATCTGCTAAATCGCTTAATCTGCTAAATCCGTTAAGTCGCCTAATCTGCGAAATCTGTTATCTACTATATATCTGTTGAGTAGATATATTTAGTCTATTACTGACATAATCTGAATTGGCTATAGTTATGAATAATTGACATGTATATTAGGCGTGGGCAAAAATGTTAAATTATTAATTAATTGGCCGCAAAGATAAACATGGCTAACTCGAGGTTAGAATGAGTTTGCGGCGTAATTCTGCCCGGAACCGCCCGGCACATCCAGTGGCCGCAAACAATAGGTTCTAATGTGAGAAGTTAGTCATAACGTGCTTGAAACCCGAGGTTAGACTCAGTTTGTGGTAGAAACCTGCCCAGAACCAACTGGCCTAACCAGTAGCCGCAAACTGTCAGTCTAATGTGAGAGGTCTGGACATTAATATTTAATTAATGAAAATCTAGGATAAATATGATGTCTAAAACGTGTTGGGTGGATAGGGTTAAACCAACTAGACTGATGAAATTAATAAACCCGTTTCATGAATTTGTAGGCCCAATACAAAGTTAGACAATCTGTAAGTCTGTTAATCTGTAATCGGTTAATCTGTAAGTCTGTTAATCTGTAACCGGTTAATCTGTAAGTCTGTTAAATCCGTATATCTGATCCGTTGGTCAGAAAACTTGTCTAATCTGTGAACTAGTTGATCTGAATTCTTTATGTCTGAACTTGTAAACAAGTTAATCTGAAATCTGTTAGTCTGGGGACACAAGGTTAGGAGGGAAATTACTTGTTTCATCTGTTGTTTGGGACCCATATTAGTCAGTAACCCTTTATGGTATCAAAACTTTGACCCAACAGTAGGTAGGTTCTGGGCACGCTTACTGAACTAATTATAAGTGGTTCATTCTGATAATGGCGAGGGGTGTTGATGGTGCGTTCCAACCGGGTCATGTGCGTGCATGGATCCCGGCCTGCCTCTGTGGATGTAATACGCCGTGACATCTGTAAATAGGTCTGTTCCAATTGGTTTTCACTTTAGGAAGTGATACTCCCTACTGTGGGGCCGACACAGGGTATTTATGTTTAGGGAGCCGATCGCTTGGGGTAGGGTTTTAGGGTACACTTAGTTCTGTCTGTTTCTGTTGGTACCGTCTGTTTCTGTTGGGTGGCAACACCCATCTGTTTCTGCGTGGTACCGTCTGTTCTGGTGGTAAATGCCCAATTACTAGTGTACACCTAATTCTACATTCTGTTTCCGTAGGGATTAATCTGACTATTTCTGTTCGGGTGTAAAGGCCCATTATTAATATTCTGTTTCTATCTGTTTCTGTTCGGGTGGTAAAGGCCCATTATCAGCATTCTGCTTCTGTCTGTTTCTGTTCAGGTGGTAAAGGCCCATTATTAGCTTTCTGTTTCTGTGGAAATTATTTTGTTCCTGTTTCTGCTTCAGTTTAGACATTAGGGTGACACCTAATCCTGTTATACTAGTATTTGTGCAGAGAAGTGAAAAGCAAAAGCTTACATCATTCTGTTGTTTTTCTGTTTAACCTAAGTATATCTGCTACTCCTGTTACTGTTATCTCGCATCCAGTTTTATTTTCATGTCATTATTATTATTATATGTTCATATGCTGAAAGTCACTGGACTTGCCAGACTTTATGTCTGACCTTTCTTGTTTTCGCCCCTTTTTCTTCCGTTCCCCCCCCCCCCCTAGGTTTTCCAAGGAGGGAATACTTTAGCTTGATCCGGATTCCTTCTGCTTGAAGTGCTTAAAGTATGGCTTGGCTCTTTATAGCTTCTGTTCTATGGGGATTATGATTTTAAAGTTTTGTACTCTAATGATTTTCTGAACAAGACTGATATTTATGTACTTGAGTTTTTGGTAAAGATGTAACCAAACTGATTTCTGTTTTCCGCTGTAATAAAGTTATAGTATTGTTTATCTGTCTTGTAAATTTCTGTTCTGTCTACTAAAACGCTCCACCAAAGTTAAGGCATTCCCTTTGTGAGTGACCTTAATGGAGGTGGGGTGTTACATGGATGATCTTGCATTGAACATCTAACAATAAAAAATCAATATAAAATGGTGCAGCTCACAATATGAGATGAGTGCTAAGAGGATGCTGCAAAACACTAGTGTCATAAAGCATCGCTCAAAGATTGTAAATGTGAATTTGGCTCAATGGTATTTCACAATTTGGTTGGGTGGAAGAGGTAGAGGAGGTAAAGTGGAAAGCGAGAGAGAGAGAGAGAGAGAGAGAGATAAATTTTATTGTCCAAACTTGTAGGTCATATGTTATGATTTATGGGTAAATGAGTTAGGACAACGCATTTATGATTTGTCTGATAAAAAACTAAAACGGGTTGATCCAACTCATTTGTAGGTGGGCTAAATGTGTTGGATTAATGTGCAAGGTCGTATTTTGATGGATCCAAGTAAAATCTTAGAGAAAATACGATACTAACAATAACATAGAATTGATAAATTAACTTCATTAGACAACAAAAATAATACCGTACATTAAATTATGACATCATAAGAAAGGTGAAGTGTTGTTATCATGAACTATTATGATTTATAGTTTTAGTTAGATCTAATTAAACAGGAAGTAATGTAATTAAAAAATGAGAAAGTTGAGGTAAAATTTAGGCGTATTTAATTTAAGGACACGTTTCAATAACGAATTAGATCGAAGGACAACTAAGTTTAATAATTAGATTAAAGTCAAAGACAAAATTATATTATTCCAACATGAAGTTCACTTAATTTTCGCATATATAATAATTAATTAAAAAATAGCTTTCAAAGCTAAAAGAAAAAAAGTGATATCAAAATTATTTTAATCAATTGATGTTATTGTAAATATATAAAAATAATCAACTCGTAAAGCTAAATGAATATACTTTATAACTTAAAAATATAACTTTATATTGTATCACCTAAGCACATGATTAATTTGTTTCAAAACTAAAAAAATTATATGTAAAAAATAAAGCTTCATGCATTTAGCTTTTCCTCCTGATTTTTTTTATATTCCTTTTTTCCATATTTAAAAACATAAAAAATATTTTCTAATTATTTTTTCTAGTTTTTAATCTTATAATCACAAGGATTTTTTTAATTAGTTTTTTTATTATTTGTGATTTATCAATGTTTATCCTTAAATTAAAATATTTACAAATTTTCAATTAAAACATGAACATTGTCCTCAATTTACACAGCAAAAGTTTGTCTTTATATATTTTTTTATTTTAAGAAAATGTCCTTGAAATAAATATTTTATTAATTTTACCATCCTAACCTGTAGTTCATATGTGCTGCCTTTGAATACCCTATGTCACTAATAGGTTTTTTTATAGCGTTCATGCTCAATACAATTGATTTTAGGACAAATTTTTGAACTGGACCCGTGGAAAAAGCTAATAGCGGAAATAGGCTTGGGGCAGAACTAATTATGAAAGTAGGCCTGTTTTGGCGAAGGCAATATATACCTGCGCATGTTGTTTATGCGCAGGAACTAATTTGTTCCTGCGCATATACAACATGCATAGGAATTTTTTATTTTTATTTTTTCAAACTGCGCATTCAGTTTATGCGCAGGAACAAAACTGTTCCTGCGCATAAACATAATGCACAGGAACAAATAACGTGTACTTCTGGACAAAACGCCCAGATAGAGGTATTCCTCTTCATTAACTAAAACCCATCTGAATTCCCCAAGTCCATTTCCTTTTCTAACTTTCTACAACTCATTCCAACATCAAATTCCTCTGTTATTCATTTGAAATTCGTAGGAAATGGATGAAGCTTCGTCGTCATCTCAGAGTAGAGGTACTAATTTTATGATTTATTGTTTACTTGTCAATAGATCTCATGGGGTTAGGGTTTTAATGTTTTATGAATTTTTTGAAGGGATGGAGTTGGAGCCTGGGCCGGTCGACACTAGTGTCCTTTACGGACAAGCGGAGCATCGTAGCAATGACCTAGAGTTAATTGAGGTATAAATTGGTATCTTGTAATGTATTTGTTCCATTAGTATGTAGTATGATTAATTATTAGTTATTTGTTATGTTGGGTTTGAATTGAGCAGAGAGCTTCGAAAATTAAACCTACAGATCATTCGAGTAAGTTGAAACTAATACAGTACAAAGATTGTCGAATAGAACCATATCTCCAAATGGCTAGGATGTGGAATGTATTGCAAATAGATTACATTAGGTTGGAACACGCACTTGTTACCACCTTATGTGATAGGTGGCGACCCGAGACTAATACTTTTCATCTTAGAGTGGAAGAAATGACAATTACACTACTCAATGTTGAGAAGTTACTCGATGTTTTCGATAGAGGTCGTCCGTTAATCTACGATGACTCTTAAACGGATTACAATGAGTTGTGCAATGAACTACTAGGCGTAGACGTACCCGAGAACCAATTTATATCAAGAACTGAAATTAGAATGAGTTGGTTTAGAGATGTATTCGGAGGACCTCTTCATGCTCATGCTACCGATGTTCATATACAGCAGCGTGCTCGTGCTGTAATTCTACAAATTTTAAATGCTCGCCTTTTTGTGACACATTCGAAAGGGAGATGTAATTTAAAATACCTACCATTACTGAGAGACTTCCAAGACTTTAGCCATCATGCTTGGGGTGCTGCGGTAGTTGCTAATTTTTATAGTGAATTATCCGCCTTAGCCTTGCGAAAGTCTAACTCTGTAGCTGGTTGCTTGACTTTGTTGTAGGTATTAAAATTTATTTAATTGTATTTTATTTTACATTGTCGAATTATGGTTGAGTAGTATACTATCTAATTTAATTTTTTACTAGTTATAGTCGTGGACATACCTGGCAATCGGCCGACCAAATGTGGAAGTTCCAACTGATTTAGATCCTTATCTTCTGTATGGATGTAGGTAATTTAGTAAATGTAATGGTAGCTAGAACCCGTAAAAGTTTGATTTGTATATTGTTGTTTAATTTATCGCGGATGTAACGTTGCTAAAGAATAAGAGGAGACTCCAAAAAATGTCCTCTTCTACCGCAATGAATTAGATTTGCTTCCGTCCGAGAGTGTTACTTAGGACCCATATAAACTTACTCTTGGAACACAATGGGATTACATGTTTGATGAATACAGAGAGTTGCTGAGTAAGACTCCTCTCATCTATTATTTGTGTATTGAGAATCACTGTCCGGATCGGGTTATAAGACAGTTTGTTTATATTTATCAACATATTCCCGATCCAGTTGTTCCGTTTACCGAAAATCCCGAAGATTGGGGGGCGTTCATCAATGAAAATATCAACTTTTGGAACAATAGGCGAGATAGTATGATTGTTGAGTGGACACCACCCATTACATTGGCGGAGTACGAGTATTGGTATTGGCAAGTTACTCACCATTACATTTTGAGGCAATCTTCTAGACAGATTGCCGCTTACATTCCACAAGCGCCATTGGAGCATGATGTCGTTAGCGGCATTTATAGAGCAATAGATTTAACGGATGAGATTGAGCAAAGCCGTTATGAGCCCGAGCAAGTTAAAGTTACTTGCGTTGGGCTTAGAAACTTATTGGATTCAATTTTACGTTGAAACAAGTAACGTCGACCTCAACCACCTCCTCACCCACCGGTGCTTAATCCTTTAGAATCTTCAATGCCTCCTCCAACCTCAGAATTGGAGACTAGTAGTGCACAACAAGTTGAACCAGAAATTGAGCAGTTTTATGCTCACGAACAATGGGGCACATCGACTGAATGGCCTCGATGGGACGACATTTCGCAAAGTTTTCAGTTTGGTGGAGGCTCAATGAGTGCAGCAGTCGATGAAATATTTAGTGTTCCATCGCAAACACAACAAGAATCACAAGTATTTCATGCATTGGCTCAAGTACGAACCGAATCATCTCAAGAAGTTTCGGCACCTTCTCAATCAACACCCGTAACTCAAGAATTCCCGGCGTCGTCTCAACGGCCGCCAGTTGAGAAAGTCTACAATAGACGAAAGGCAAAAAGAAAAACACCTATTGATGTTCGAAGGCTTAAGTAGTAGTTTGGTTATGATGTATGTGTTGAAATCATATTTTGAACCCTGTTGAATATGTAATGAAATCGATCTTTGTACTTTTGGTGTATATGTAATGAAATTGCAGTTTGAAATGTTCATGATTATGTTTGATTCCATTATTGAGAATGTTTGAATTCATGCTTAAGAATGTTTGATTTCTTGAGAATGCTTGAGAATGTTTGAATTCAGTTTGGTTATGATGTATATGCTTCAGAATGTTTGAATTCGGAATTTGCTCACTGGTTTTTCGGTGGCCAAAATGACCCATGCACACTTTATTTGTACGCAGAAACAGTTTAGTTCCTGCGCACAAACAAAGTGCGCAGATTAAAAAATGCATGCTTTGTTTGTGCGCAGGAACAGTTTTGTTCTTGCGCACTAACGAAGTGCGCATGGGTCTTTTTGGTGACCAAAAAACCAGTGAGCAAATTCAGAAAGCCCAAGACAGAAACAAGACACAACAACAATGAATTCATACATTTTCAGCACTGAGTCATACATTGAAATCAAACGCAACAATGAAATCATACATTTTCTACAATGAAGCAAGACATTTTCAACAATGAATTCATACATTCTAACATGAAATTCAAATATTCTCAACATTCAAACAAGGAATGCGAACATTCTAATCAAGATTACATTCATTACGTTCAACATCAACGAGTGCAAGTTCTCTTTTTATGGCCTAAACCGCCACATTTACTGCATCTATCTTGCTGGTTACTATTCGGTTGATCCATAGCCCCTTTGATTCGTGTAGACCGTGGTCGTCAAGAATTTCTTCATAGTGATGGCGGTTTAATATCAGGGCCATTGTACGTAGTCCAGTAATGAATATCAGGAACCGGATGGAACGTAAGAAAATAGGAAGTGGCATAATTCACGGTCGTCTACCATTGCAATGACTTAGAAAAGGCTAAGATCCATCAATGTTGGCGTCCAACAAGAAACCGTGGAAGTGGTTCCCGAAACACAACTCGATCCAATACCTCAAGGAAAGCGACATGAACGAGGAAACTAAACGCTCGTTTGCGTGCAATTATCGCGAAACAAAAGCCAGGACAAAAATTCTACCATAATGGGATTCAGCTAGAACATCTATGTCATGTTCCTCTGACCATGCCAAACTGCGCATACCCAGAATGTCGATGTGGAGAAGAAAGTGTGGTCGTGGTTTGAAAAACTAAGATAATGCAGGACGACGATTTTTTGGTTGCAGTGCATACACAGACCACCAATTCGACCTAGAAAATAATCAGTGTTGCAATTATTTCAAATAGATTGATCCTCTAATGTGTACTCGGGGCCTTCAGTACGTCCTAGAAATGCAGGAAGAAGTGAGGTGTTTGGGAAAAATTGTGTTTGAATTAAGAAGAGACGGATCAAGTTCTAACACTAATTGGTGAAGATTTAGCCTATCGACTTGTTTTAATTCATGTAATATGTGTGTTTTCAAGTTTCCATCAAAACTACTTCTCCATTTTCAAGCCAACCATTATTGTATCGTATTTAATCCGTGTAACCGAATCTTCTAATTCGCAATGTATGTGATCTTCGTTGTATCGTATTTACATTATGTGCTCTTCAATATATTTTAATTCTTCTTATATTATCGATCAACGATCATAGGCTATATATCATTGGTTAATCAACATTAATTAAATATATATGATATGCACGTAAAAATGCACATTTATATTCACATATTTATTCTCGTTTAGTATTAATAAATGTCATATATGGGTATTTTATCATGTTTAAATAATAATTGAATTGATTTCAAAACATCATGCATTTATCATCATATAGGGGGGAAATGATCATTTTTATGCTTATATTATTTTGAGAATGTTTACTTGGACATTTTTCATATTTTTACAGAAATTGGATGCATGCAGAAAAGGACTTCATAAAGATATATATGCATACAAAGGAAAAAAGGGAAAGAAATCAATGGAGAGGGAATCAATTCAAAAGGAGGAAATCAATGCCTTGCCAAAAAAAAAAAAAAAAAAAAATTGATGAAAGGAAAATCAATCAGTGGAGAGGAAATCAATTCAAATAGAGAATTAATGGAGGACCTTATTCACTTTCCTTTCTTCTTTAGTGGAGACACAAAATTATTGTTTCATGAATCACTATTGCTAAAAGACAAAATGCAGCTTAAAGCGGAGGCATTCTGGGTAGCACATAAAAAGTTAATTTAGGGTTTTCCCTCATGTATAAATAATCCATGTATGATAATGTAAATATCATCTTGGATTTTTGTTTAATTGAGAGTGGCTGAAATCAAAAACTCTATTTTTTCTGCCATGCCTTCTTAGCCATTTCTTTTTTGTAATATGTCGCTTTAATGCAATACTAATTTATTGTTTTTCATTTACATGTTATTTTCTCTTCTGCAAATAGAATAGATTTTTATCTTTATTTGCTCTTTACTTTGTTCTCTTTTATAATAAAATATCTTTATGTTATCATTGAATCCATTATGAGTAGCTAAACCCCTTCAATTTAGGGGCAGTGAAGCTCTCATGATTCATAAATAATTAACATAAGAATTTCATGTTTCTAACTCTCTTATTTTAGCTTAATCAAAAATTGGATATAGGTAAAGCAAAGATTTTATATGGTGAAAATTGATAGCACATGTTGGTTGATTATTCCCAAATGTGTTATACTCATATCATTAATAGAATCATACTTTATCTTTAACACATGTTGAATTATTATTTTATAATTAGGGCTTTAAGTTTGTATTGAAAATTGATGATTTATGTAGCTTGAATTTTCTAGCATATAAATCATGCTTGTATGAATACAACACTTAATGTGCTAGTTATTAAAGAGAGCTAGAACCATTTTTTTTTTATGTTAATTAGATTGATATTGATAGTGGATCTACTCCTAAATTGTCTCTTAGTTCCATATTTATTCAGTTTAACATTGTTATTTTTGTTAGTTTATAGTTAACAATTTCACTTGCTTTCGGTTTAATTTGATTGAGTAAGATTAGAATAAATTCTTTTCTTGTGGATCGACCCGTATTCGTCACGTACTACGATTGTACGTCGTGCGCTTGCGGTATTATCACGATATTTCATGTTAACGGTTTTCTAATTTAATAGAATATCCGTTTAGCGAACAATATATTCATACGTCGAAAAATACAAGAATTCATATGCTTCAAATATTCCTAGTTTCAAATGCCGAAGTATATTACAAGCTGGGCACGTAGAAGAGGCTTGTTTGCTGTATTTTAGGCAGGGTAATTTTTGTTCCTGCGCATAAACAAAATGGGCAGGTTGAAAAAAAAAAAATTCTTATGCATGTTGTTTATGCATAGGAACAAATTAGTTCTTGCGCATAAACACGCACAGGTATATAGTTTCTTGGCTAAAACAGATTTTTCCATGGGTCCAGTTCAAAATTTTGTCCTTATTTTATTCAAATCAACGAATCTCCCAGCAATTGGCTTTCTGGAACAGCCATACACAAATTATGTCGGCATGACACCTTTAATAAAATAAAACAACAATCAGTTTATTTATACCCTGCATATTTCATATCAGCATAATTTTTCCAACAATGATTCCTAAACGCATATCATATATATAATTAGCAGGGAACATTTTTAATACACCAGTATATCAGTAGTTCATACCACATAAAAAAACATTAACTTTACATAGACATTGATTAGCTAACAAATTCAGATTTAAATTTAAATTTAAATTCAATTCATGACTAGCAATCGGTCATGCCTTTGCTTCAGTACAGCACTGTCTAAGGGCCTCGCTTTTTACCAAAGCACCACATACATCCTCCTTTCTGATCAACTGGAATCATTCCTCCACCCTTCGATGTATCGATCGCCTCCAATAATGCAACCACTTCATCCATTTCTGGTCTTTTGTCAGGACTCGCATCCCAACATTTCTTCATTACATTTGCTAGGGAACTTGGGCAGCATCTAGGAATTTCCGGCCTTAAATTCTGCATTATTTGTATGCATACTCATAATTAAATATAAACGGCCAATGAACTATTTATTAACCAAGCAGCATATCTTCCTAAGGGCAGTAAAACACTTTTTTTTTTTTTTTTTTTTTTTTTTTTGTCTCTGTCTCACAAGCTATTCGTGTACATTGTAGATCCGTGCTTTGGTTGTTAAAAGTTCCACGGGAAAGTACAGCCCGGTAAGTTTGAAAAGAAAATTACCAGACTAATCATATCAGAACAGGTTAAGGATATTAGACAATGTCATACTGATGAAAATATACAATACTCATCAACTTACTTGCCGAACAACTGCAGACGTCACCTCAGAAAAACTAAGATCAGGATATGGCATATCACAACAATATATCTCCCAGAGACAGATACCAAAGCTATAGACATCACATTTTCTATTGTAGGGGCTGCCATTCAGCACCTATATTCATCAATGTGATGGTGTTATAAAATAGGGAAAATGGGATAGATCATTATTTTTGTTGTAGTTGTAACTTATAAGGGTAGTTGATGTAAAATAGATGTTACGATCCAAAACAAGAAAGGACAAGAACACTTGTGCTTTTCCGGTATTGACTTACATTTGTAGAAAAGTTTTAAATATTAAAAAAATGAAATGAATAGAAGTTAAAATTGAGTATTTCAATTATACAAATCCTATGGAATCTGCAATTTGATGTTACTTAATTTAATTCCAAGTTCCCAAAATGCACAAGTCAGTTTACCCTTCTAGTTTTAACAAAATAGGGACTTGATGATATTCTGACAAATTGGCTTTTTTTTTCCAACCAGATGTTTTTTTTTAAAAAAAAATAAAATTAAAAAAAGGATCATATACTCAAACAAGCTAAAACGGTAAGCTTTAGTTTGTTGATCTAAATATCCCAAGAATGGATCTCATTGGCACAACTAACCAATGGTTGAACCAAAATCAGATATTATAAATTGACTAAGTCTACTTATTTGTAAAAATTTGTGTTTTTTATCATTATTTATTTACTTTCTTCCGGTATAATAAAAATAATTTTGGGATAATATTCTCTGACCATGTAAAATGGCATTATGTGATGACTTCCAAAAATCAATTTATGCAATGCATCTACACACCTCGGGTGCCATGTAACCTAGGGTACCAGTTTCACCGGTCATATCATTTGGATTCTGCGCCTCAACACGTGCAACACCAAAATCAGCTATTTTTACAGTTCTTGACTTATCCAAAAGCATATTTTCTGTCTTCACATCTCTGTGCACAATTTTTTTTGAGTGCAGGTAACTCAACCTGCATAGCATGCACAAATGCACACATACTAATGAGATAAAGGATCACCTACTAGTTATAATCTTATGAAAAGCAGAGAAAAGAGGACACGAAAGTAAGCTCACCCTCTAGCAAGATCAAGAGCGAGTTGGTGAACAACTTTGAATGCTAGCTTTCGCCTTCGATTCTTAATTAGATAGGATTTTAGTGTACCGCCAAGAAGATATTCTACTACAACACAGCATAAACTAGTGGGCATGCCAAGCAAACCATTCTCGGTTTGAATAGTAAGGCCGGTTGCACCCATAGTAGCTCCTATAAACTGCACGGATTATTCAAGTGAAATTACCACAGGTTTCTACTAATAAGAGAGTTTTCTTTAAGTATATTCTAAAGAAGTAGATAGGTTTAACTGCACACACATTTTCTTGCACAACAATTATGTGTGCGGTGACTATATTTCAAACTAAAATTAACATAAAAGCTTATTGAACTCCACAAAAAAAAAAAAAAAAAAAAAAGAGTTAAAAAGTTTACATCATACCACTTCAGGCCATTCAAAGTCATCAACATTTCAAGGATTTAAAGAAGGTTAAAAATAATAATCATTGTCCACGTTATCAGAAGTGAATCAAGAAGATCAAACCTTTGTGACATTTGGATGATCAAGCTTGTGCCAAACAGCTACTTCTTGAGAAAATGCAGTTCGAAGGGCAGCAATTTCAGCTTCTGATCTAGTACCTTCTTCACCCCAATCAAGTAACTTCACTGAAAGCAACATTTTATATATAGATATCACAAACAAAAAAAATCTGGTTATAAGAGAAACAAAATTGATCACATACGAATATACAATCATGTAAGCTACATAAACATACAAAACAAATCACATGATGGCAGTAAGGTATGTTATCACCTGCCTTCATACAATCTACAATGCATTGTATTACTGTTCATATTTCTGGTTACTTTATACTCATATGCCACCATAATAACGTATTTATTGAACACAACAGAATCAATTGTGCAACAAGGGTCAAACCAAGCTACGAGTATTTGACATTCTCCGAAAGTCAATGTTGCTAGTTATATTTTGTCGATGTTGGACTGTTTTATTTTAAGGCAATAAAGCACTTATGACGTATTTTGAAGTATTCACAAATTAATATTCAAGAACTCACCGCAATTTAAACAGTAAGGATTTAGATTTTGGGAATCTCCATTCTTACTTAAATATTAATTTACCCTGCAAAGTCCTTTTCTAGGTATAAATTTCGACAGATGTACCGATAAGTTACTTAAATAAATATAGAAGGTTGTGTTTAATGTTCAACTTACAATGGAATCATGTCAAAAAGTTCTCATAAAATATTGTACAATGGAACATTGTAATTGTAAGTCTAGACACTTTTTAAGTTTTGTAGTTACTTAATATGCAATAATTTAAAACTAAATTTGGCTTGTTCATTTTGTCCGGTAACAAACTAGGCCATATGCATCTGTCTTACAATTCTAGATTACAAATTTTGAAATCTTGTTTATGATTATTATAGAGGTGAATTAACAAAATGCACAAAGTCCCATTTATGCAAGAGTACGAGGGAGATTACAATGGAATGTGTGAAGTGACCTTCGCTCCAATAATTATTTCAAAAGGTTATGCATAACTTCAACCAATGATGGAAATAACACATATATCCAAACCATAGTGATATAACAGATGAAGAATCCAAATATGCGTTCAGCTTAATTAAGTTATGACTTATGAACATACTGGATTAAAAGTTTGTAGAAAACAATCATAAAGATGTTGCTTGTATGGTAACTATGCAATGGCATGGACCCGATTTTCAATATATTTTATATTGTTAAATGAATAAGTTTAGGACTTGTCGTTGTGTGCTGTAGATTTATTAGGTCCAGTAGGACGCTAACTGGCTCAAAGCAAGGATTTTTTTTTTTTTTTTTAACAGAAAAAACTATACACCTCGGTTGTAACTCGACTCTTGGAGCTTAATTGCAAAAAAGTGACCCAGCCTCAGTAATTGTAAATACTTGAAGTTTTTCTTTTTCTTCTTCTTCTGTCTTTTTTCTTTTTCTTCTTAAGGAAAACGAAAATTGAAATGGTTGACGAAAAAGATAGTTATCGACTTTGTTGCAAACTGCTAAATTTCAAATTAATAAACTGGAAAAGCTGAAATTTTGACGTCAACTTGAGAATACACACTGCATAATTTTACTTTCATATAGACAAAGGATGATTGGCGGAAAGCAGATAGCTTGTGAAAAATCTTGCAACTTGGTTTGCTTTCTGCATTAATTTAGTTATCTTTCTTTACTATCAATTTGAGATCACAAGAAAGTTGATAAAGTAAACTTATCCAACAAATGTCACAAAAAGTGGCTAATCAAATAATTTGAAAAAGTTAACACAACCGTGAGACCTATTTAACAAGTCCAATTTGCAAAACCACCAAGATAAGCATACCAATATCCAAAAAAAGCAAACTTACAAGAAAATAATAATGTATAAGAAACAGCATTAAGGCTTAATAGCTTATGTTCGTGATATGAAAATAAGGACAGGGCTTGATGTTTTCATTTCTTGCCCAAAGCTCTAAAATTGCACCATCAATGGAGGAAAAAAAAAAAAAAAAAAAAAAAAGGAAAGATGATATCTGACTTTTATCCACTGAATATACAAAAAGTGTTATTGTCATGGTCCTTAATTGAAAATGAAAAGGAACATGCAGTTACACTTCTTTCTGGACATTGCACAAAGTAATCATAATTAACGATACAATAACTCATTATTATCTCATTTATATCTAAATTAGCACTAGCATGATAAGGAGCAAAAGTGGACAAAACTAAAATGCAGTGCCTCAGATTAAGCACTTCAAAGATTCAGACGCACAGCAAATTTCACAATAAAAGATTACGGGAGCGTCTATGAAACCAGTTAAATATCATGCTGTTGGTAAAACATCAAACAATTAGCAAGCAAAAAATGAATACCTGCAACATCAACGCCATCATAAACACCACGATGAACAGTGCCAAAAGTACCCCTAGCAATGGCGGATTTGATGATAAGTTTGGTTGGGTCAATTTCCCAATCTTCTCTTCGCCTGATCTCTTCTTCTGTTTTTAAGCTCTTCTTCTTTTCCAAAGTCCAAGCTCTTGTCAAATGCCTGTTCAGTTGCTCATCCAAGCTTTTCAGATCGATTTGGTCGGCTCTTACGAAGCCATCGCCACTGTTTTCCTTCATATCTTGAATGGAGTAAAAAGTTGCTCTGCGGCTGCTGCTTCTAGTTTAAACTGCTTTTATTTGTCTTTGGTAATTGCTGCTTGATTCAATGAGTTGCCATGTGAGCACATGGGTTGCCTGAAGAAGGCAATGTTGTTTTATGGTCCCACTTGCCTCTCTAATCTCCGCACCAAACTCCCCCCGTAGAGACTTCGTATGCTTTTTTCTCCGGATAGAGTATGAGAATTATATACGAGTTAAAATAGGATTTAAAAGTACTTTCGAAGTAAATTTGGATTTAGTTATTAACTTAAGGCGTCAACACCCATCTAAACAGTCACTAATGTCATTTTAATATTTTATTAAATTAAATCTTAAACTTAATACAAACACCCACCTCAAACATGATTATTTTACATCATCTCAACCGATAATCGGTGCAAGAAAATTAAAAATAAACGACATAGCTATAAATATTTTAGCAGCTTATAATAAAAGTTAATAAGCTAAGATTCTGATTACATATATAATATGCATCTAAATCGATATTTTTGTGGTTAATGTTATAGAGAATGATGATGAAGCTAAATATAATTGACTATATTATGTCTCTTTCTATCACTATTAGTTTCAATGTTTTTTTTTTCCATTGATATTGCACCAACAACAAAAAAAAAAAAAAAATAGTGATCACCATTTTTTTTTTTATTGAAGTTGCAATATAAATTATTGTATATGCTTCACAGTAGCATCAAATTTAAGTTGCAAAATATTCTTTATTATGTTAATCTTAATTAAAGTTACATAATTTACAAATAATGAAAGCAAGTGATTAAGGTCAACAATAACATTTTAATAACCAAATAGGCTAGATTTTTATTTATTGATGAAGCATTAGACTAAGAAAACAGATCTAATATTTTGGATGAAAATAATCTTACTTCATTGTTTGAAGAGGAAGCGAAAGAAAAAGTGAAGTTATTTTACGTGAAAATAAAAAATATGTTAGTGCATGCGGGTGGGAGAAGTAATTAAGTGCGTGAGAGTATAAAGTGGATGACAGAAGTGTTTAGGTGGATGTAAATTATGAAATCCTTAATATAAGATGATATATTAAGATTGTATACCATTGAAATAAATACGAATTCAGTTATTAATATAATATATTAGTTTAGATAGTTAAAAAAAGGTTGTTTAATGTGGTTTTTTTTTTTTTTTTTTTTTTTTGGCATTAGTCCATATATACATACAATTAATATACAAAATTAAATGAATAAAATTTTCACTATACTTTTTTAAATTTCGGAAATATAATGCTATCCATCGACATACTTTCCACAATCATTCTCATATCGATAATACACGAGATTTTCACTATTAATTTGCATCTAACATTACCAACAAAACTATTTGAAATAACAATGTTGTGATCAATAAAAGCTTCTACACTTATAGTGCACACCTGTTCATTAGTTTATTTTATTAAATTTAAAATAAGGTTCTCCAACAATAGATGCACCTATGTGTCAATTATGCTAGTATCGGTAACAATCTTTATCCACGGTTATAACGTTCGGTATCATACCTTTTTGATGTTGATATGAAATTTCAGAAAGTAGCCTAGTATTTGGCTCAAGTGATATTTTTGTAGAAGTTGACTACAAAACAATAACGAAAAGGATCAAGAAGCTTGGAATACATCAAATATGAAATGGCATGAATATTATGGAGTTTGAAGCAATTCTATGGATGGTAAGATCCATTAAAAGTTGGACATTGACTTCATTTTGCTTCTGTTATGAGCCTACATGCTATTTTAAAGAAAATGAAAGTTTTGGAAATGGATTATGGACCGATAAAGATCCATTAAAATTATATTTTCATTGTTAAAGACCCAAAGCTTAAAGGCTTAAGCATTTTGGAGAAACGATGGGAGATTTGGTCAAAGCATTGATGGATGGATTCGTATTAGTTGGAGCTCGCGGACCAGGCTAGGTGCACTAGGGAGGGTTTTACAACTTCGGTCAGTTTCCCTCCTGAATAAATTATATATATATATATATATATATATATATATATATATATATATATATATATATTAAACGGAGTTAGCTTATAGGTGAAGCCTCGTGTTTTCTATTATTTATTAGCCATTACTATCTCCATTAATAGTTTAAAAATTCGCACGGGCACATACGAACTCCGTTCGAGGTGAAAATTGACGTGTAGCTATGCTTTGTCATTACAGTCCTAATAAAACTTGTTTCATCGAAATTCGAGTCTGTTTGCTCAAATAGCGCTCGTTCGGCCTTAAATTATTGATTTATTATACGTACGGAGTTACATTGAACGTTTATATCTCGCACGGCCAAATACTAACTCCAATTGACCGGAAATTGAAATCATATAATAATTTAACGTTACAGGTCCAATAAAATTAGTTTCTTTGAAATCCGAGTTCGTTCGCAAAATGGTTATTTTTCCATATTCAATTAAATCGATAAAAAATAATTTAAAGTAAAATAATTAAATTCTTTAAAAAACAAATTATAATTATCGTATATATCCAAATAGAATACCATATAGCTTCGGAATAAACTAGAGTGGATTTAAAACTCGATACTTCCATTTTCAGGCTAAATTGATATTCATTTTATACTAAAATCCCTTTATTTTATTTAATAAATCTATATGGTTTATAAACGATTCCATTTCGACTTTTTGGAAATTTGATTTGGACATAACTTATAATCTATAAGACGAAATCTCGATTTTTTTTCTTTTGTTAGAAAACTATAGTTAAATAGATTCGAAGGTTTCTTGTTTCAACGAATTCTAACTTATATTGAATTATGTATATTTGTTTAAAGTTCAGCACGTAATATTACGAACTACCGCGCTGCTGCGAGCTTGTTTTTAATTATATTATAAATTATACGTTCAAACTCGTTTTAATCCGATTTATACAAATTCCAAGTCGTTAATTCTTAAAAAAATCGTTTTAAATATTTAATATTCATGAAATATTTCTTAATAAAATATGGGTCGTTACAAAAGTACTAGTCATTTTATTATGATCTTGCATTCAATACAAGTAAAAAAAGTTATATTTCACTTGGTTAGATGACAATCTCTACAATATTAACAAAATATAGAGCAGAAAGGAACGATCACAAGTTTTACGATGAAATTTCCACAGTTTTAACTCTTCGAATCATTTTTTGTGTGCTATCAGTTAGTTTTAAGATTTCAACATTTGATGAACATGTATCAGGAGACGATTTTGCATACTAACATCGTGGGAGTAACCATGCATGAAAGTAGGAACATAGTTTAACTACTTTGGCTAATTGGACTCCAAAACTAGCACTACTAGGAATACTTGAAATAGCATTTCACGCTCGCAATAGCTGGTGGCATTAAAATAAGCAATCGTCGCTTTCTCGCTAATCGACACCCAAAATCCCAAAATAACCCGCGATGAGACCCTATTTCATTATATGCTCCCTCAATTATCACCTACAAACCCAAAAAAAAAAGGATGAAACCCTCCGTTGTCGCCCCATTATTCCACCCCCGCTGAGCCATCACTGGTCACATTCACTGCCCTATCATTGCTCCCTTCATCCTTTATTCTCTTCCGATTTGAAGTTCTAGGTATAAGTTTTAATCCCTATTTTGTTAATTTTTGATGTTTTTATGTATGTGTATGTTAATGAACAGTTATCATATGATAATCATAGAAACTTGATTTTGGAATAAGGTTAAAAGCCTAATTTGGAATCTAGTTAATTATTGATTACAAATTGTTTGGTATTGTGAATTAGTTGATGATAATATTGTATGTGAGTTGATTTGAGGATGATAATTATTATTTTGATTTTTTAATAAGTAATGAAAAAATTGGTAGATCTAAATTCTAAAAATAAGAGTATAATTGTTGATTAATATGTTATCGATAAGTTTAGACGAATATTAGATGCAAAATAATGTTTATTATTGTTTTCGCGAAAAAGATAACAGTGATATGAATTTTGAAATATGTTATAAAGTAAGTAGTTTAGTTAAAAAATGTTAAGAAATATTATGTTTAAATCGATTTTTTTTTTTTTAAATTAGAAATGAATTTAACACCAACAAATACTATACTAAAATCAATTTTTTTTAATGTTTAAAAATGAATTCAACAAGATAAAATATCCCTGTAGTAAATGTAAAATGATGAGGTTTATGAAACCATACACAATTAAGATACATTTTTATAAATCTGGTTTCGTGCCAAATTATTATTTATGGGATCATCATGGAGATCTTTTTGCAGCTATAGTAAATCATGTAGTGTTAGAGGTCGATTTAGTTACGATGAAACCAATAGAAGATATAGTAAACATGTAGTATGGTCAATGTTTCCTACTGTCGAGTTGATGATGGTGGTATTAATATCGAAGAAGAACTGAATGTGGAAGCGAATTTTCATTTATGATTTTTTAGAATTAATTAAGATGCCACTATGGGATGGTTATAAAAGTAGAACCAAATTATCAATAATTGTTGAATACATCACTATAAAATCAAAATTCTACCTTACAGAAACTGGATTTAGGGTGGTTTGTACCACCTGCACCCCCAGCCCACATCCGCCACCAACCACATGCAATCATAACGTACCAACCTTCCCAACAGTCAAAAACACTACATGTCCGCTTTTGGTCTGTCACCCGAAAGAGAAGCAAATAGTCTACCTGTAGAATCATTGTGTTGGGACGGTACCTATTATTTAGGAACTGCAAATGGAGAGGAAGGATACAAACTTGGAAAAAATTAACGAAAGGAAGATCCATATATATATTTCTCACTATTGTTGTTCCTAGCCCTAATAATCTGACATAAGGCATCGATGTTTGTCTATAACCATTATTCGAAAAGTTGAGAACACTATGAATTGAAGGAGTTGAAACATATAAAATTTCAAATATAATGAATTTTCGTATGTTCGCTTTTTTGTTATGAACTATTAGCGATTTTCCTGCTTATGAGATGTTTTCAAGTTGTAGTACGACGGATCATCTAGTTTGTCCTCATTGCATGAAAGAAATATGAAAATTTTCCTTATGATATGGGAGGAAAATTTCTTGGTTTGATTTTCATCAGTATTTTCTCCATCCTCATTATACTTTCGGAATAAATAAAAAACATTAAAGCTAATGGAGAAGAGAATATGCAAGCATCAAATATTTAATCAAGTGAAGAAATATATGAAATTGTAAAGGACAATCCCAATATACATAAAACTGAAGTATATACTAAATTTTTTGATAAATATGACATTCGTGATTGGTGCAAATAAAACATATTTTAGGAGCTACTTTATTGGAAATATCACCTACTTCAACATAATATTGACGTGATGCACAACAAAAAAAACATGTTTGATAATGTGCTTAATACTATTTTGAATGTTAAGGGGAAAACAAATCACAGTTTAAATTCAAGACGTGATATAGAACACTTCTTTAAAATTCCTGAACTTCATATGAAGCCTAATAACAACAAGAAACCTAAAGCATGTTATGAACTAGACAAATAGCAAACAAAACTCATGCTAAAATGCATTGAAGGATTAAAATGTCCTGATGAGATTTCTTCTAATCTCTGTAGATTTGTTGAGTTTAAAAACAATAAATTGAGCGGGCCGAAAAGCCATGATTGCGATATCATGATGGAATATTTATTGCCAGTGGTGTTAAAAGAACTATTGCATGTAAAAGTGTGAAGTGTCGTAATCGAGTTAAGTCTGTTTTATAAATAGATTTGTTCCATAATGTTAAAAATCGACCATATTCATGAACTTGAAGTAGAAATCCAAATATTGCTTTGCAAACTGAAGAAAATAGTTTCTCCAAGTTCCTTTAATATAATGGAGCATTTACTCGTTCATCTTCCATCGAAGAAATTCTTCAAGGTCTAGTCAATACATGGATGCATCCTTTTGAGAGGTAATATGAAATATTAGTGAAATTTATGTTAGTTTAAAATTCAGACATACGTAAGTATATTTAAGTGGAAATTTGCAGAAGGGCTTAATAGTCCGGTCCAATTTGTTTTAAGGACGCAGGTATGAAACAATTAGTT
The DNA here is from genome assembly GCA_030737875.1 of Allium sativum. Lineage (NCBI taxonomy): Eukaryota > Viridiplantae > Streptophyta > Magnoliopsida > Asparagales > Amaryllidaceae > Allium > Allium sativum. The sequence continues at coordinate 53,290 of JASFAX010000492.1, forward strand.
TTTAGGACAAAATTGATCGTTCTGTTCTCAAATCACATTTGTTTTTGGTTTCCTCAAATCAAGCACAATTATTTCCTCTCAAATCAAATCAGCTTTCACTTAATATTCTGAGGCGATCTTTTCAAGCAATCTTTTCAGGCAAGGATTGGCCTCGAGTGTGTGACTGATGCAGGAAGGTGACGAGGTGTTGAGGTGAGGTTCATGTCAGATTTGAAATGTATGCTTAAGTAAAATGGCGATTTCGATTCATGTCAAATCTGAAATAAAATGGCGATTATTCGCGACAAAAAATCATGGTGAGCTCTGAATGATTTGTATCAAAAAACAGGGTGCTCTATGTGATTCTCTTTAAGGTTGGAACATGTTGCCTCTTCCATCAGTTCGATTCAAATTGACTTCAATTTTTGTAAGTTACGTGAATTGTGTAATTAATTTAATATGCTCCTGCAAGTGAATCAACTCTTGAATATAATATCACTTTTATCTTAGTTGATTTATATTTGTGTGTTTATTCGAATTCGAAAAGTTTTCTGGCACATGAAATTGCAAAATTTTGCTCTCTTTTTCTTTTCTTTGGTTAGATGTGAACTTCATTCATGCAAGTAAATTTGTTGGTAAAATTTCTGAATGACCTTGTGAACACCATAGTTGTAATTATCTTTTACTAAATGATAAAAATTGTATATTATATTGCATGAAAACATATAACTTCTGCAGAAAGATAAATGTATTTATCTTTTTGAAATAACAAATGTATCCAAATCATATGATTGTCTGAGTTTCTAAGTTGCAGCATATGATAAACTCACTTACTTATAATCATATAAAAATATATAATATGTATATTATATTGTGTGAAAACATGTAAATTGTTTGAAAAGATAAATTCTGCTTTTACAGAAAAAGATAAATAATTTTATCCTTTTATTTTGGTGTGGAAGTGTTTCTCTAATATGCATATATGGTAATTTGTCTCCATGTTTATCTTTTAAATGTACAACAAAGTAAATTTTCTACTATGTATAGGTAATGAATGCAGTGGATGGTCATGGGTTATGTGTGTTTGATTTGGCTAGTGAAAAGAGGGTGCATGGTTTGTAGTATTCAAAGGGTGCATGGTCGTGAATTATGTCGTTCTTGATGCTATCGTATATTTTAATCAAAGGAGGCAGTTTTGATCTATTGGAGTAAGTTTTCATTTGCTGTAGTTGGAATAATGGGCTCTGAAAGGTATTCTTTTATTTTGATAAAACAAGCAGTGTGTATTTAGCTTGGCTGCATCATTCACTTTAGATTATGATTTTAGTATTTAGACTATTACTTCAGATTTGGTTTGAGCAATCAAACAAGTTATTTTTGTCAGTCGATTGTGTTTGTACTCAGTTTGGGTATGAAATTGGGAATAAAATAATTTTAGTTGACGACATTTGTTATTTAGTTCTTGGTGATTTGTGATCTGTAAAAGATAAATGATTTTATCTTTTTTCGAAAAGCAGGACAGAAAATGAGTTCATATGTAGTATTTTATGCCATTAGTTTCTAATTAAAATAAGTTTTATATAGATATTTATTTGTTTACATTTTTTTGCAGGTGTGATTCCTTTGTTATAGTTGTGTTTGATTTCAATAACAGGTGTGATAAGTTTTAAAAAGATAAATGTGTTTTAAAAGTTAAGTACTTGTAATTTTAAAATTCTTAAATATTACATTTAAAAAGTTTTTCTAGTCTGAGATTAACATAGCTTAGCATTTTCAAACTCTTTTTGGCTTCATTCAACTACATAAGATGATGTCATGATGAAAGGTTACTAATCCATCAGCATTCTTACTTTTGTGTCCACAAATGTGCGTGAAAACCATTTTAATTTTTTTATTATATTTGAATATCTGCATTGTTCCCAATTTTACTTGTATTGTAGTACACAATTTATAAAAAGAAGGTTCAAATATGCCAGTATTATTTAGATCATTACTTCAAATTGTTCTTTCTTTTTAAAAAAAGATTAATATACTTATCTTTATATGAAAAAGATAAAAATATGTACATGACAGGCTTAGAGCTAGTAATCCATTGTATCAAAAATATATACATGACATGATATCCATATTTAAATCACTTAAAGCAACCAGTATTCCAATTTCTGAATTGTTTAACTAGTTTAACTCTTACGGAACCATTGTAAAACACTTTCAGTCCATGAACTGAATTTCATGCAATGCATGCGCAAGTTTTATGTTTTTGAAGATATCATTGGGCTTTAACAATGTAACGTTTGATGTGTACATTTCCCAGATTCCTTCAACTTTTAGGATGTCTTATTATATTTTCTTCTTTTGCATGTGTAGGTTTTTTGATATTTGACAGGAGAAAAAAATAAAAAAAGGATGACACTGAAGGAAAGCTTTTAACCATCGTTTGATGCCACATTTTTTGCTTGTGTTGGTTTTATGTTTTATTATACAGTTATTATCTTTTTAAGTAACTTATTTTCTCATACAAAAATAAGTAGAACAAAAAATAAACACTTTTATACTTTTAATAACTTATGTTTTATCATACGAAAAGATATACAAATTTGCTCTTAATTTTGTACTTTATCTCATTCTTGTTTTAACAGTGTCCCATTTGATGTGTACATTTCCCATATTCCTTCATCTTTTAGGATGTCTTATTATAGTTTCTTCTTTTCATTGTGCAGGTTTTGTGATATTTGACAGGAGAAGAAAATAAAAAAAGGACGACTGAAGGAAAGCTTTTGACCATCGCTTTAGTGGAAGTCCTGCAAAGACAAGAATGTACATCGTATATATGGCACGTTAGAATTTAATGCAATGTAAAAGAATATGCAATAGTCTAAGATGATGTATTCATTTATACTGTTAAAATATAAGCTAATTTTTATTTCAAAGAATATTGATTGGATTGAGAATTATTGGCTTCAATTTTAAATTTGTCATGTTTTTGTTGTGTGCATTCTTTGCTTTTGATCCAGTCTTTCGAAGCTGTTTGAAATCTTTAGGCTTGCTAATAAGAAAAAAAAGTGGGATATTAATGAAAAGATAAATGTATTTATCTTTCTCAAATTTATTTATTGTGAATTCTTAATTAGATTTAAATTAACAATATGTTTATGTCTTTGAATAAAAAAAGATAAATATGTTTATCTTTTATATGGATATTGTTTGATTCGAAACTACATTTCTTGTTAACTTGTATGCTAATATACTATTGCACTAGTCAATAAAATATCAACAAATAAACATACGGATTTTTATTTTTTTCATCAAGTACAAACACAGGTTGCATCTAATAAGTTGATATTGAGTTATGATTCTGCCTTTCTTTTGTGTATAATTTAGTTTCATTTTGCAACCGCTGGTTATATCAGAGATTAAGAACAATAATAGTCTGACAACTTCAAAACATTGTGTACATGTGATCTTAATAACAAGATGATATCAACTTCTTAACATAAACATGCGTGTACCGCAACTTGAATAAAAATATAAAGCACATCACATAAAATATTGCTAAACATTAGTTAACATAAGACTGTATAATGTATCTTAAGACTAGTTATTGGTTTTTATGGTTAAATGTACTAGCTTATTTTGATGTAAATTTAGCATAGGAGTTATTACTTTATTTTCTAATTCATATTAAAGAAATCTATCTACAATCTTATAAATAAAAAGCTAAATGATTTTATATTTTGTTTGAAAAGTTAATTGCTTTTATTTGTCGGTTAAAGAATCAAAATGTTAATTTTTTATGTATGTATTTAGATTTATCTTTGTTATTTATGTTAATGCTACTATACAATCTTTATGCAATTTGCAAAAAATATGTTGAGATAACTGTTAGAGTTTTCGCAAGATCACTACACAATTAGATTTTGAAAGAGGGAAGAAGATAACAATAACAAGCAAATTCCATCAAAAAAACCTTTATTAATCCACCAAATTATTACAATGAAAACCTAAAAATAACTGAGAATTTATCTCAATCCAAAAAAAAATATTTCCTTCAAGTACAAGTAATTCTCTCCCTAATGAGATGCTTATATAAGCAAATAGAAAGACTAGGTCTAAAACCTAATTGGGACCTAAAATATCTCAGAAATAAATACTCTTTAAAACTTTCTCAAAACAAATATTTATCAATTATGCCACCTAATAAGGGAAAACAATATCTATCCATATCCCATTAATTAGGGAAAGCAATATCTACCCTTTCTCCCTCTTAGAAAAAAAATACCTTCCATTTAATGTGATTTAACATACCATTTTCTTCATTTATGATTGAATATCACAAACCACAACACTCCACCTTGATATGAAATCTCTCCAATAAGCTCCAATCTCAAAACAAATCTACCACTTACAAATGATGCATCTCCCACATGAAATGCACCTCTCAATAATAAATTCAAAATTGCTTGTAATACCACAATGACCTCCATGTAGACTTTGTGGCTTTACGTTGATGGCTCCACCTTGATTCAGATGAACTTCTCTCCAAATCCAATTTGAGAACTCATAACATTCTCCATCGTTTTTCCAAGCAATTTATATATGTTATCATTTCCCCATTTTACGCACGGAAGCTCCTTTTTACCCCTCCAAACCTTTGTGACTCCTCCTCTAGTTGAGAAATTGCAGCCTTTTTATTCCAACTGTCCAATTGAAGCAAGATTCTTCTTAATTTCCGGGATGTTCCTAATGCTCATTAGTTTCACCACCTTTACATCATTCATCTTCAATGGGACAGAACCTATGCCTTTAACATGCAAATCTCGACCATTGGCGGATTCCACTTTAGATGCTTCCTTTTGATGACATATGTGGAAACAAGCTCCCGAATCAAGTATCCAATCTTTTCTTTTGCCTTCATTAACATGTAAAACATTTCCTTCAAGTTCCACACCAAGATTCACCTCATTATCATTGTCTTTTTGTTCATCCGACTCTTCTTCCATTGCATTCATCTTCTCCTTATCCCTCTTAAGCTTATGACAAAATCTCAGTTGATGACCGGGTTTGTCATAGTAAAAACAAATGTATTCCTTTCTCACGTCTGTTCTATTCGATTGCCTTTCCATATTTCGTTGATTAACCCTCCTTGCAATAAAAACTTTTTCAATTGGAGTTTCAATTTCCGTTTCCTCCTTATCTTTTCCTTCCATAAGGCTCGTCCTCCGCATCTCCTCATTAAGCAAGCTACTAACCACTGAACCCATTGAAACAACGCCATCCGATTTTGAGTTATTCAACGCAACCAAAAGTGTTTCCCAACTCTCCGACAACGAACTCATCATCATTAAGGCTTGTGTTTCATCATCCACCTTAAAATTTACGGCAGCAAATTGATTCACAATTTCTTGAAAATCATTAAGATGCTCTCCAATTGATCCACCTTCCTTAAGCTTCAGATTCACCAACCTTCTCAAAAGAAGAGCCTTATTTGTTGTAGAGTTCTTCGCATAAACCCCTTCCAATTTCTTCCATATGGTATATGCAGATGTTTCAATAGCAACAATATGAAACATTGTATTATCCAAAAACATCGAACGGACGCAGCAGCCTTCCTATCCAAAGTCTCTCATTTTGCTTCGGATAGATTGCTAGGTTTTCCCCATTATTCTCCAGTGGCTGATGAAGATTACTAAGATAAAGGAAATCTTCCATCTTCGTCTTCCATAATCCCCAATTTCTTCCATTAAGCTTTTCAATAATTATTTTATCCATATTCAAACCCTCTCTAAAAAATTTGTGTAGAAAGCTCTGATACCAACTGTTAGAGTTTCTGCAAGATCACTACACAATTAGATTTTGAAAGAGGGAAGAAGATAACAATAACAAGTAAATTCCACCAAAAAAACCTTTATTAATCCACCAAATTATTACAATGAAAACCTAAAAATAATTGAGAATTTATCTCAATCCCTAAAAAAACAAGTTTTTCTTTCCTTCAAGTACGAGTAGTTCTCTCTCTAATGAAATGCTTATATAAGTAAATAGAAAGAGTAGGTCTAAAGCCTAATTAGGCCCTAATACATCTCAGAAATAAATACTTTTAAAACTTGCTCTAAACAAATCTTTATCAATTATGCCACCTAATAAGGATAAACAATATCTATCCAAATCCCATTAATCAGGGAAAGTAATATCTACCCCTTCTCCCTCTTAGAAAAAATTTCCTTCCATTTAATGTGATTTAACATACCATTTTCTTTACATATGATTGAATATCACAAATCACAACAATAACAAGTGTCCTTTTACAAAAAGATAAATACATTTATCTTTATCTGAAAAAGATAAAAATATATACATGTTTAGCTATTCTGGAGTCAATCCCTTTATCCGTAAGACCTTCCCTGCTACGGCTTCTGCAATTATCCTAATTTTACTTGTATTGTAGTACATAGCATGCAAAAAAAGGTTCAAGTATGCCTACATGATTTAAATCATTATTGCAAGTTGTTCTTCCTTTCCTAAAGAAGATAAAAGTATTTATCTTTATCTGAAAAACAAAAAAAATATATACATGACAGACACTTAAAGCTAGTATTCCATAAGCTCTTGTTCCTGATTCACAACTTCATCATATTGCACATGATCCTAATCCTATGTCTCTTGCATTTCAGTCTACTGAATAAGCAGATGGGGTTCCATACCCTCTCTGTTTCTTCTCAGCGGCAACCCTGTGCTGCTGTTTTTTTTAGCTAATGCTCTACTGGTTGAAACGTCATTGGAAAATGCTTTATTGTCCTCAACTATTCCAATTCCCATACAAGGGGCTCTGGTCTGTCTAAAAATTGTTGATTTTCCTGATCTGGTTGTCTTCTCTTACGTCTCACTCAAGGATTCTTCTTTAATTTAAGCAATTCAAAGTGAGTTGCAAAATTTGCCCAACATCCAACAATATGGATGGTTGGAGAGAATTTGAGCAGCTATTTGTGCTCTAAATGCATTTACTTGTTCGTGACTAATTTTTGATGACGTTTGCATTCCTTATGTAAGCTTTTGAATGAACATCATCATAAAAACTCCATAGTTAAACCTGCATTTCTCAGTTTTAGTAATCTAAATATAATGATAAAGCTGTATATCTTTTATCGATTTTGGTAATAAATTGTTAGTGTGTGTTATTGTGTAACATGCATTTTTGTACAAAAATCACCACTATCTTAAATATTACCCATTGCTTTGTTACAACTTTAATATAATTTTTTAATGATAGATATAACAAACAATATCAGCTTATCATTTTTTGAAATTCAGGAGATATAACAAACATAAAACACAGACAATATCAACTTGTGAAATTCAGTAGATATAACAAACGTAAAACGGTGTCTTTTTTTTGGAAAAACAGATGCAAATATCTTTTTAAAATTTGAAATAAAATAAGATATTCTACTAAACATTTAAAAATTGTTAATTACGAAAATGTAATTTTGTAATCAAAAGTTCAATTTTATCGTTAATATTGCATATTTGCAACTAATAATTAACACATGACGTATATATTCAACTATCATTTTTAAATCTCAAGTTCTGTTTTGAAAAGATAGATGCAACTATCTTTTTAAAATCTGAAACTAAATAAGATATTATGCTAAACATTTAAAAATTGTTAATTACAAAATTGCA
>JASFAX010004831.1:0-38151 GCA_030737875.1 Allium sativum
GCAGTTACTTGCGCGCCAAGGAGTATGAAACCGTAGGCTGTAGCATTTAGGTTAGATAGGCTTGCAGTTTGATTTTTGATATACATAATCGGCTTGAATTGTCAACATCATTGAAAGGAAACAGACATAGCTTAAGTTCTCAAAAAAATGTAGCTGTGTGATTTGAAATTACACTGTTGTACGATAATGTATGGCAGGAGACTTTGATAGGGGTAGTAGACCTGTGTTCTTAGGTAGTGACAATTCCAGATGTGGCCATTGCGTGAAGTCTGTAGGATAGATTAGGTTAAGAAGGCACCACTTAACAGGGAAGGATCTTTTATATAATATATATATAGTATGCTGCATGTATATCTTTTCTTGCTTTAGCACCAAGGAATCAGTGGATTAAAGTTTTCTCCACTTATGTTTTTAATTGATTTTTTTAATAAAGTTTGGATCCATTTTATGGTTATCAACACAACCGTTCAACGTGTATATCTTCCCACTTCATTTCTTAGTATGTATTTTAAGTTGCTAGCTGCCCTATGGTCAGATGATATCATGTCAGTTTCCATCTATGTGTTGAATATTCGTCACTGTAAAAAAGTTTATAAGTATCGAAACAAGCCATCCATACTTGATTTTCTGTATGGTCTATCCGCAAGGACATAGAGTGGAGAGGTCGGGGGTAAAACGCCTCCTGCAGTGCAGACTTCAACTTGATATTCACAGCTACCGGTAAATTGATCAATTTGTATTAAATTACAAAGTCAAGCGTACCCCGTTAAGAAAAATTACGATCATGTCCGAGCTGCTATGGATAGAAATAAAATTACGGCTGTGTCCAACGAGGTGCCACGATCCCAAAAATATAATAATATCGGTAGATTATCTCATATTGTGAGAACCCAAAATGCTGGTTAAGGGTACAAAATACTCCAAATAAAAAGTTGCTTATTTAATTAATTAAAAATTACAGTAAAATTCTAAAAATTAAATTATCACTACATCTCAAAAGAACCTTGTCTAAATTCGAAACCGATATATAGATATTATCGAATAAATCGTTATGGTCGATAAACGATTCTACAGCGACTATTTGAATATTTGATTTGGACATAACTCACAATCTATAACACGAAATCTTGGATTTTCACTTCCATTGGAAAGATACCGTTCAACAAATTCCAAAGCTTCTTGTTTCGAAGAAATCCGACTAATAACGGGTCCTGTAAAATCAATTGAAGTTCAGAACGTTAAATTATGAACTGCCGCGATATTATAGGCTCGATTATATTTAATATATATTTTTATACATTCAACTTTGTTTTAATTTATATATAAATCCATTTTATTACGAATTCAATATTTAAACTGATTTAAATATTTAAATACAAACCGATAAAAAAGCGGGACGTTACAGGCCCAACCGATCCAGGGTTACCTAGAGTGTGTAGTCTTGAGACATTTCCTAGAGTGTCTCGAAGCGGTGAGGAGCCATCCCTGGCCTCGACTCATGACGGAAATCCAATTTCCAATACGTGATATTTCGGTTTTATTTGTAAAGCCTACTATGGCGACATAGTGGGATGGGGCACGATGCCGTCTATGATTGATACATTTAGATTTGAAGTTGTTTTCATACACTTTACATTATAATAGTATCAAAATGATTTGTTTTAAACATACAAAGCATGTTTGGCTATTATAAGGTAAAACTCTATCCTCCGGCTTGCGTTGCATTGTGTGATGGGACCTGAGTCTTATAATAGCTTCATTTTTTCCAAAAAGCATTGCGCTATTTATCCTGTGCACTAGTATTCTTGGGAGGAAACCTGTTCCGTGTTATACGGCGTGGTCCCTTGAGTTACTCTCTTTTAAATTAAAGTTTTGAATAACTATTTTAGTTCTCACACCATTCACATGACTGACCTGGAGTTTATTGTTTTAACCTAAACTCTGAGTGCCCCTATATTCCACACGGGCAGCTAGTATTTTGGTTTTGCAGATTTATATTCACAGGATCCTGGTTTACAGCTTGAACGATATTCAGAAAGCTCTGTATCCGTGTATCTCTTTCAATTGTGTTTGTATTATTTTACGCTGCTATGTAATGTATTGTAATCTCTGATATTTCTCTGATGTGTAATATTTATTCATACTCTGTATATTCTTGTATTCTGATGGAATTGTTATGCCCTACAGAAGTATTATATTTGCAGTGCATCTCTTTATTATGAAGAAATAAGAATGGTACGCTGGACATACACGTAAAGGTAAAATTAAAATAATGACAATTTTAAATTTAACTAATGCATTTATATATTTGCAGTGCAAATGAAATCCTCTGTCCTCAAATCTGATGTACCTTATTTTATTTGAACCATAACATTTTGTTCTATTAACTAGAGCAAACTAGTGTTTCACACACGGTTTTCATGTAATGTATAATGTACCTTGTGATGAAACAATGTCATCTTCTAATTTTTAACATATCATTTGGAATCCAATTTGCTTTCAGCGACATTGTATAGGATGGGTCATCAATCCCACAAATTTTCAATCTTAGATATTTTAAAGGCATGGATTCGATGAAGATGTTATGATTATGAGAACAACTTCAGATTTAACATGAAGTAGAAAAGTTACCATCTAGATTAGAAATATATCAGTAAATTTTGCAAATCATGATTACATAGTAGTACATTTGGATTCAATGACAAGTGCCGGACAAATCTTACATTGCTAATTAATGCAATGTAAGGACTCAGAATGCTTACGTGAACCGTATATTGCTGAAAATGCATAGAAATGTAATGTAAATTTAATAGAAGCATATAAGAATAATATATCAACTAGAGCACAAATATTTTTGGATATTATTGAGCTTAGCTTTAAAACGAATCTCACTTCAAATAAGAATAAAAAATTATGATATGCACAGAACCAAATTTGATTGCGGAGGAAATGTATCCAACACAAATACCGGAAAACGAGGTTTAAGTGCCATTGTTTGATGAAATATACTTCTATTACATTGTTTGCTCAAGAAATTCAATTTTCTCAAGTTCTATTTACACAATCCAATTTTAAAACTTGTACCAAAGATTCAAATAATGATTATTTTCAAATGTCTAATATTTTCATTACATTTGCAAAGCTGGCCCATTACATGTAAAAAATTAAAGCCAAACATTTAAAATGTAACTTGAGCAATACTAAGAGAAATTTAGAAATCATAATGTAAGAATAATCTTTAACATCCTAAATTTTGGGACTACACTGTACATACACGTAAAGGTAAATAAAATAATCTTTAACATCCTAAAATAAAATAAGAATGGTAAGCTGGACATACACGTGAAGGTAAATATATAAAATAAAATAAGATACATAAGATATGATTTTATTATAACAATTTTAAAATAAAGAAAAACATATATAAATGCATTAGATTATGCATGAACTTATTTGCAATGACTTGTGTTTAGACCGCTTCGAGTCGATAATTAACCAACTATTACCGTTCGAAACGGTAGACTGTAAATTTTAGTGTGCTTCTGAAAATACTTAATAAAGACGAATAACCTAATACAAATGAGCTTCTGAAAATATAAAGAATTCTGGCATGCTTAAAAATTAGTGTACTTCTGAAAATACAAATCACCTGATTTTTTAGAAGCATGCGGACCAGCCCATCTAATTCTAAAATTTTATTTTGCATGCTGACTGTCTCTTTATTCTTTATGTGTGACCATATTGCATTTGTGCAATTTATACCCCATCCCATGCCTCTCAATCGTCCAGGTCTGTCTTGTCCCAACACTTGTGCAAGTGCGTCTTCTTTGTATTTAGATGTTGAACCAGAATTTGAATCATTCTCGATTTGTTTAATTTTTTCCTACACATGTTGTCATATACGCACATATTATACACAATTGAAATATCAAAATAGCAAATAAATTGTTGTCTAATAAAATATAAGAGTACTTACGATAGCATCTACAGCAGTCATATTTACCGGTTTGCCATTTTTTCGAGTGTGAGATTTGATTCAAACTTTAGTTCGAGAGATAGAAGATGGATGAGGACTCATATTTTTCTATGTTTGACGAATATTTATTAAAACACAACACATTAACTAACTAGTTAATAAATATTGTAGTAAATAAATTGACAATTCTTACCAAATCTTCATCTACTCGAGCCATTCCTTTACGGCTACATATGTGTGGTATTTGATTCTTTCTAATAGCTTTGAATTTCTGACTCAATTCCTAAAAATAAAAAATGCATTATTTATGTTCGTTCACTAATTCTAACTTTACAACTATCAGCCAATGCGGCAATAAATAAACATTCTCAATGTTTTCACACGTGTAAAGGAAGCAAAGAGACATGAACATATCAGATCAATTATTGGGAATGGCCTTATCCAAATGACATAAGCAAGATATCGTCAAGTTGCATAATTTATTTTCAGCACTTGTTTTTCAAGAACAAGCATACTTTAATATGCAAAGAATTGTCAATGAACAAATTCTTTGAACATTTTTATTTGAAGTCATACAATCTTTTGCAAAAAAATTTTTTTTCAGAACTGGACATAGCATATGGAGCCGGTGGAAGATATGCTTTCTTCCCACGAGGTTGTGCATATAGAGCAGGTCGAATTCCTCAATCTTCTAAATCATTTCTAGAATTAAGACCATCTTTTGATTTTCTATCATGCAACATTGTGCTAAGTAAACTTTCGCCCACGTTTTTATCAATATGCATCACGTCTAAATTGTGGCGGAGTGGAAGTTCCTACAAACATCAATAATACAACCACTTTAACATTATATAAGTTTATAATTTAATTATTGTGAATAAAATATAATTTGAACACTAACCTCCCAATATGGTAAATCAAAGAAAATTGGTTTTTTTTCCACCTAAATAGCTCTATTTTTGTAGGACCATTTTCATCTCCTCTGCTTTCAGTACACTTCCTCTTCCTACATGTAATCTTTATACTTTGCCTCTTACTTAACTTCTTATTCTTTCTCTTCTTGGCCACTTTTACTTCTTCATTTTCAGCTTTTCCACAATCATTTGGAAAATCTTTCAAAATAACAGAAATATCTCTACGTGTAAGAATTCTAGGCTTGTTACCTTTCTCCACAGTATTATCAAACCAAGTCTTTTATTTTCTTTGTAGATCTGAAAGAGGTAAGAATCTTCTACATCCCATGTAGACATTTTTTCTTCTATGATTTAGCCATCTATAGTGAGTATTCGTGCCACATAATGGACAACTTTTTTTTCCTTTTACACAACATCTAGCAAGATTTCCATAAGCTGAAAAATCGTTTATAGTCCATAATAAGATTGCTTTTAAGTTAAAAAGTGTATTGCTAAATTCATCATAAATCTCCACCCCGTTAGTCCATAAATGTTGCAAATCTTCTACTAAAGGAGCTAAATATACATCAATATCATTCCCAAGTTGCCTTGAACCAGGAATCAATAACGATAACATAATATTCTCCTTTTTCATACACAATATAGGTGAAAGATTATATGTCACAAGCATCACTGGCCAGCAACTATACTTGGTACTCTTAATGTCAAATGGAGTAAAACCATCGGTAGTAAGACCAAGTCGAAGATTACGTGGATCATTTGAAAATGGTTTCCATTTATCATCCACCATGCTCCATTTCAAAGAATCCACAGATTACGCATTTTACCATCATTACTTTTATTACTAAAATGCCATCTTAAATCTTCTGCCATCTGTGGAGATCTAAACATTCTTCTTAATCTTCGAATAATTGGAAAATATCTCTATACTTTGACCGGAATACCTAGCATTATCTCTTTCGTCCGCTCGTTTGTCTTCCATCTCGAAGAATCGCATTTCAGACATTTATTCAAATCATTGTACTCTTTCCTAAAAAGACAACAATCATTCTTACATGCATGAATTTTCTCAAATCCCATGTCAAATACTTTGAGAAACTTCTTCAGTTCATACAAAGTTTTCGGAAGGACATTATTTTTGGGTAATAACAATTGTTGCACATTTAGAAGCATATTAAAACCAGTATCGGATAATCCAGTTTCACATTTAAGATTATACAATGCAGCGATAGCAGATAGTTTTGTTTGATCTACGCAATCAGTGTATAATGGAGTTTTTGCATCTTCCAAATTTTTAAGAAAATCATCCACTCGCTTCTGTGCATCATCTTTATTATTATCATCCGAGAAAAAAGTATGATTAACAAATGCTTCATCTTCAAAGTGAACGGATTGAAGTAGTTCATATGTCTCATCCACCTCCACATTTTTAGTTATATTCATTTGCTCACCATGACTGTACCACTTACTGCACTTGTAGGAAGGATCCATTCCTCTTATAATCAAATGCTCGACAACAATACCACCATATTGATGGGAGAGATTTCAACAATCTAAGCAAGGACATAAAAAAAGTTTCTATGTTTCCTAGGTTTCTCATTGCAGCATGCACAAAATTCCATGCTCCTTGCTCGTATTCGCTACTAGTTCTATGATAAAATAAAAAGCAAAGTTATCAACATAACAAGTCAAGTTTTTACTTTAATTTCCAAGTTAAATTTTAGGCTAAATATTGTATTATTACCTCTGTAAATGAACCCAATCTTTTTCCATTGCCATATATGATATTGTAAACAAGCAATTTTCTAAACAAAACAAAAGTACAATTCAATAGGTGTTAAATTTATATATATTTACACACACAAACATATATATATATACACACACACACATATTAACACACACACATATACAATCCAATTAATTGTGCTTAATTCACTTGACGATTTTATGTGTATTTACAGATAACCAACATACTCCGCACCATCCTTACATCCATTCTTTATTTGTTGAGTAATTTTGTTAGAATAATTAATATATGATATTTATGTTAATAATATATTACATAAATACCATATATTAATGGTAGAAGATTTATATTGCAATAATTTACATATGGTATTTATGTTATTAATATATTACATAAATACCATATATTAATGGTAGAAGATTTGAAGATCTGCCATTGGTTATATATGTTTTATTATATATTACACATGGTAATATATAATAACATCAATGACATAAGAATAAATGCGTGTTATTTATATAATTTATTTATGTAAACATTGGAGCCCTAAATGCCTACAAAAAGGGGCTGACAAATAATGAAAGGTAAGGAAGAAATTTAAAATCTTACATGGTATAAGAGCAGATTTCGAATATATAAACCTGTGCATTCCATCCTCCTCAATTTCATCTTCTTCAACCATTTTTTTTAAATCACCACCAATGGCTTAATCCTCCAAATACCACTCTGCTCTAACCATTACTAATGTCAAATCCCTCATACCAATTACATTAGATAATGAACATGGCATGTATCATTCTTGAGCAGCATTATTTACCGTTCTTGTTCGAGTTCACGGCCTCTACCATCACATCGTACCACAAACCGAGAAAGTCGCCCAGGCTGCCTACGAGGCTGTCAAATCCGCTAACCCAGCCATGTGGAAACGACTTGATGTTGTTGTCCTTCAATGGATATACAGTAAAATCTCCTCCGACCTCCTTCATGCCATTCTTCTCCACGACGATACAGCTGAGGGTGCATGGAAACGACTTGAAGCCATGTTCTAAGACAACAAAGCTTCAAGGGGAACTCATCTTGAAGAAGAACTTGCAACAATTAATTTTGAACAATTTAATTCAATTGACAAATTTTGCACCCACCTTAAATCATTAGCTGATAGATTGGCGGATGTCGGTGCCCCGGTGACTAATAGCAGGCTTGTATTGCGTCTCACAGGAGCCTTGCAAGAAGCATATGATGGCACCGTAGATTACATTCAAAACCAATATCCCTTACCCCCTTTGAGAACTTCCAAACCCGCTTCAAGCTGGCTGAACGAACAATTAAAAATCGTTTGGCTAAAGAGAATGGTGGGACCGCCTGTGGTAGTGCTGCGCTACTGGCTGAAACCCCTTCAAAACCAGAGAATTCAAACATTACCCTACCCAAAGTTCACAAAATAACATAAGAAGAAATAACAATAATGCTGAAACCAATAATAGGGGGAGGGGAAAGCAAACTGGTGCATCCAATCACATGTCAGGTCGACAACCCAATCATCATCAAAGGTTTCCACGCCCTCCACCAATTTGGCAGTAATAGCAAAATCCGTTTGGATCTTGGAACTCTTGGTATGCCAGTCCACCTCCTTGTCTATATCCTTCATCACCATGGCAACCGAGGCAAATAAATCAAGCCCAACGTGCTACTAGGCATGGAGTCCTTGGGTCTCGTCTACATGCGTACAACACTATGGCTCCACCCGTTGGATACACACCAAACGATATTGAAGTTGCCATGCATGCTCTATCATTCTCGCAACCCGATGGAAATTTTTATATGGATACCGGGGCCACATCTCACACGATAGCGGATCAAGGTATACTTTCTTCTTATTTCAATTCTAGCAATAATTATCATAACATTGTTGTTGGCAATGGTCATCTAATTCCAATTGTTGGTCATGGTAGCACTAACTTACCATTACCATATCCTCCATTTATCCTAAACATTATTTTACATGCTACCAAACTAATTAAAAATATGATATTTGTTCGCAATTTCCCCACGGATAATATGGTTTCTGTTGAATTTGATTCGTTTGCATTTTCTATTAATGATTTACAGACGGGGACCAAACTAATGAGATGTGACAGCACTAGGTATCTTTATCCTCTCCTCTCCAATGATCAAGCCACTCCCTTTATCAATCAGTCAGTCTTTACTGCTCTCTCTCCAAATCTTTGGCATAACCGCTTAGGACATCCTGGCGCTGCAGCGCTTAAAACATTAAATCATAAAAACTTAATTAATTGTAATAAGGCTTGTAAAACTTATTGTTCTTCTTTTCCTCTTGGCAAATATTCTAAATTATCATTTTATGATTCTCAGTCGTACACTTTGCTACCTTTTGATATTATTCACAGCGATCTTTGGACATCGCCTGTTGTTAGTTCTTGTGGCCACTGTTATTATGTTCTTTTTCTTGATGATTATAGCAAATTTTTGTGGACATTCCCCATTGCTAAAAAGTCACACGTTAAACACTTATTCAAATCTTTTCATTCTCTAATCAAAACTCAATTTGAACGTAATATTAAAACATTCCAATGTGACAATGGTACAGAATACATTAATGACACCTTTAAAAAATTCTTTGATCATAACGGGATGTTATTCCGCCTTTCTTGTCTCCACACCTCTCCTCAAAATGGCAAAGCCAAATAACATATTAAATCAATAAACAACATCATTCGTACTTTGCTCGTTACTGCCTCAATGCCACCTTATTTTTGGCATCATGCTTTAGAAATGGCCACATATCTTCTTAACATACTTCCAACTAAATTCTTAGAATTTCAGTCTCCCACCCAAATTCTATACCAATGCGATCCCAAATACTCGGAATTGCGTGTATTTGGCTACCTATGTTTTCCTTTGTTTCCGACCACTTCTATCCACAAATTGCAAGCTCGATCCACTCCATGTGCTTATCTTGGTCTCGTTCCCAACCATAGAGGCTCAAAGTGTTACGATATGAGAAGTGGCAAAATCATTATTTGTCGTCATGTGAAATTCATTGAAACCGAATTCCCTTTCGTGCAAAATCGCAAAACCACAAATACAATGTATAATTTTTAACTACCAGTAGTTTCTAATTATTTATTGAATTATTTGCATTCCACTTTAAAGCCTCCTAACATAACTGAGTCTACACCTTATTCTAGCCCACTACATCAGCCTCCTCTTACTGGGCCACGGCCTCAACTGGACCCACTTGCATCCTCTTCGTTGCGCCACTAGCTCCTACGGGCTTAGTTCCCTCACAATTCTCTCCATGTGCTGTCAATACTCAGGTTGGTCGATAAAATCAACTAAGCCTATAGCCCACTCCACTTCTTTTCAGTCCACAAACACAACCAACTCATCCTGCTCAATTCGCTGCCCAATCTCAAAATTCCAGATCAACGACATCTCTTTCCCCAAACACCTCTATTACGACAGCTCAAACGAACCAAGCCCAAAGCCCAGAAATGAAACGACCTGAAAATCGCCCTTGCGGGAAATCGCCGGATACGCTTACTTTGGGCTACAACACATCAGAACAAAAACAACAGACTTTTATAAATATCACAATAATGTAACATCAGAGTACAAAATATCAGAGTATATTGAATAAAATTACAGCAGAAGATAAATTACAATAAATTATTGTACAATACAGTGCAGCGGAAATAAAATAACTGAGGCAGCGGAAGGCAACTACTCTCTGGACACAGCTTTAGGCTTCAATCCAGAATCATGCTCGAGATAAGAACCTATAGACAAACTACTCGACTGCTCGTGTGGAAAGAGGGCACCCGAATTTGTAAAGGTGGAAACAAAAAACGGGTCAGTCGTGGGACTGGTGTGAGAATTCTTAGCTAATTTTAATGATAACAACAAGACAAATCCAAGGACCACGCCGCTAACGCGGAACGGGTTTACTCCAATGGATTATCGTGCATAAATTAAAGTAAATCGTCAAAACAACGCAATGCTTTTTAGAAAAATGAAACCACCATAAGACTCAAGTCCCATCACGCAATGCAACACAAATCGGAGGATAGAGTTTTACCTTATAATGGTCAAAAATGATTGATACGTAAAAAAAACGAATTTGATATTATTATTAGTGTATATATGATTCAAAAACATTTCAATCATAATATATCAATCATAGACGGCATAGTACCCCATTCTACTATGTCGCCATACTAGTTCTACAATCAAAACCGCATGGTTTCGTATTGGAAATTGGGTTTCCATCATGAGTTAATGCTAGGGAGGAGCTCCTTACCGATTCAAGACACACTAGCTAATGTCTTAGGATTCCCCGCAGTTAACCCTTGGTAACTGCAGGGCCGGTCCACACATACAGCTTCGTGGATTAGTTATTCCTGAACACACGTTTCCCGATCTCATAAGACCTATCATCCGAGGCGCCTCATTCCATCATCCACATAAGTAAATATCATCCAGTTTAAGCACCGACACACTTCTAGCTAGAAAGAAACGTGTTGCTCTCCCTATGTTCCCTTCTCCCGTTTTAGACTCAACCGGGTTGTGAGGCTCGCGAAGTAACGTTATAATCACAAGGCATGCTTTTAAACAAAGCCTTGATCATCTTCATTTTAGCGTGCCACGTTGACAATTCACGCCATGCGATTGATAACTATTAATACATAACCTCTAAGGGTGTTGAGCAAGAGAATAAATTCTCCACCACCAATGGTTGTATATTAATAGAAATCAATTTACATAGAAAAAAATTCAACATCAGACACACATTCCATTTACAAGCTTATGCTCAAGGTCTGAGCGAAAGCCAAATTCATACAAATCAACACTACGTCCGGGCGGCCACCATTTAGCCCTTTCAAGGTAGCTACTCCAATCATGGGCGTCAATGGTAACTCATCCATTCGACGTGAAGATCGTCGGTCTTGTACTGTCTTCAATTCTTCGACTGTTAGTCGCCGTATTCATTATTCAGAATGGGTTAAACCCGGAATTTCCGAATAACTCACGTGATTTAAAATTAGGTGCTATATATAAACCACATCACTGTTAAATCTCATTCACATTATTAGGGAAAAGTTCCCATAAATTTTATCAAAGGTATTCTTTAATCTTCCTTTATTCACCTTCAATCTAATTAAAGATTTATTTAAAACTTTATTAAGTTTTAGTCTTCTAAAATCATTGTTAAATGCCTAATCACTTTTCTGGAATTAATCTTATCTTTAATCCGGGTTTAAGAACTGATGTTATTTAAAACATAGTTCACGAGAGACCCCATTTCATGTTTCCTTAATTCCCTATTTAATATATAATATCAGGCATCTCTTCTTTTAGAAAATTTCATTTAATCTTAATTAAAAGATTAATTAATAACAAATCAAAATTTCACTATTGATTTGAGTTTCAAGAACTAATGCCCTTCAAAACATTGTTCACAATCAACCCATAATCAATTTCCTTTTTATTTCAATTATATTTAATAATTGGAAATCTCATTTAAATCTTAATAAAAAGATTTTCCTTTACTCAAATGTATTTAAGAATAATAATATTTAAGACAATATTCACGACAAACCCAAAATCTAACTTGATATTAAATATAAAGCTTTGAATGGGAATTATATCAATTATATTCAATATCAAATTCTAAAACCAACGGATATCATATAAAAAATAAAGATATTAAATATCTTCCAAATTCCCAAAATAATATCCGTATAATCACAGAATTAATATTGAAATAGTCCGTAGATAATTTCCATTTAAATCCAATTCAATATACTCATTGGGAATTCTTAGTTGTATCAAAAATCATTTTAAATCCTTTTATTTATTTATAAAATAAATAAATCACTTATTTTGATAAAAATACCTTTTATCTTTATAAACTTGGAGAATTTCATCAAAACCCTTTTTGGATCATTTATTATGATTTCTCATAAATTTTTCCTTATTTTTACGTATTTTAAAATGTTTATAAATTCGTTTCCAAGACGATTCCAACTTTTATTCCAACTATAATCTAAAATTTGATTATTCTATATGTTATCCTTTTATAATAATATTAATTTTGAAACTTCTCTTTTAATATTCATTACAAAATGGATAAAATAAATCGATAAACTCGTTCGGGTTTTTAAAATGCGTTGCTATTTTTAAAACGGATTAAATAGCCCAACTCATTTTCTTATCCATTTGTATTTTATAATGGACTAGACCGCTCACATTAAGCCTACGACTTGTGGATGCTGGATGTGCCGGTCTATTGCGGGCAGACTTATTCCACAAGTTGGGCTAAACCTCGTGTCTTGGCCCAATTCGTATTTGCGCACTTGGACCTCTCACATTAGGTTTGACCTTAGTGGCTGTTGGATATGCCGGTTGGTTCCGGGCAGGCTTATACCACTAGTGTAACCTAACCTCGTGTCCAAGTACAATTATAACATATAATTATAATTATCCTACTGAAAATATTATTTTGAAATATATTTTTTGGTACTTTGGTTATTAAAATATCATTTATTTCAAAATATCCCCTTAAAAATCTTCATTATTCTTGAAATATCATTTATTCTTATATTTAAACTTTAAATAAAAATTGAAACCTTTCATATTGTAATAACATTATGATAATTCTTGAATGACAAACTCTTAATATTAATTAATCATTTAATACAGCATTTGTCCCTTTAATAATATTATAATAGCATTTTCAAAATGTAAAATTTTTGAATTTCAAATCTTCAATACTGATTTATCATTTATTACTGCATTAACCTCGGGTTAAGCAATATTCATTTTATTATAATGACCATTAAAATAAAATTCTAAAATGTTAAATTTCAAATTTCAAATTTCAAATTCTAATCCTTCATCATTTATTACATAATAAATGAAATTCATGGTAATAACCATTCTCGTAAACATAGCGCAAGCCTACTTAGTCAGCTTCATACACATTAAATGATATTAGTGTTATTAAAAACAAAATTAATTCTTTAACGTAAAACCATATTTGAAAACTTTCAAAAATCCTTCATTGGAACGAGACCCACATCAATACCATTAATTAATGGATTTCAAACAACGCATTTGCAAAATAATGACAAACACCCTTTTATTACCCAAATTACATTCCAATCACAACATCCAAATAACATTCATTTATTCATTTAATTGACATTCAAACAATATACATTCAATTGACAACATACTATAACTTTTCACAACAAAATCCAAATAACAATAGATTATATGTGCACTTGGGCGATGTGTGAAAATATCAGCCCAATCAACATATACAAGTCAGGCAACTTGTATATGGCAGTGTAACATATTCGAATTATCATACATAATAAAATAACATTAATTGGTATGTTACAAATTCTCAGATTTTAAACATCGCATCACGACCAAACATATATACACAACAATCATGCATAACATAGAAATAAACCACAAACATTTCATTACATACAGTTAAATATATTTATTTATGAAAAAAAATAATTACTGAAAATAAAGATTTAGTGAGAAAGGGTTCTCAGAAGACATTATCCTCAACAAATGACATATTCAATATACTAATGTATGTGACATATCTAACTAAAATGACCATATCTTTTAACATGACATTCTTGTTTAAAATGTCTATTTTATTCTTAGGTGACATTACTAACTAAAATGACACTTTTATCTTTGGCATAAATGACCTTTTATTATGGCAATCCGAGATGATCATAACGATATTTATTTTGACATACATGACATTTTTCTTATTTATTTTATGTTCACCAATTCTAATCTCAATAAAGATGACATGTATTGAATTTTATTAATGCATTCTCAAAATGACACGTTAAATAAAATGAATGCATTCTCAAAATGACACTTAAATAAAATGAATGCATTCTCAAAATGGCCCGTTAAATAAAATGAATGCATTCTCAAAATGACGCATTAAATAATGACTATTTTAGTTGTCACAGGAAAGTGTAACAACCTGACTTTTAAGAAGTACTTAACTGAAATTTATAATAGCAACCTGAATAAAAAAATTGAAACATATAAGCATATTTGATAAATTGATTTTTGAAACTTATGTAATGAAAGGGATTTAGATAGTGGAATTAGAATATTTAAAATACGTCACAATGCGGAAAAATAAATATTATAGAAGTGATGTGTTTTTTAACATTGATCGGTGATTCCAAGTAGAGGTTAGCTTTCATTTAAAATCGAAAAAATAGTTAAAAAGCAAAAGGAAAAACAAAAATTTACTTATAATATATAAAATAAAAATCCAACCCAAGTTTTCAAAACGGAGTCTCCCAAAGCCTGGTTTTACTTTTCTCTTGATTTTTTTGATTCATGTACATAACGAAATCAATGGGCTCACGTTCGATTATCAGAACTTTCCAACAAACTTTCCAACAAACCAACCGATATTTAGTGTTTTTGTGGCCTATAAATAACATATACTGTCAGTCCCGGCCCTGGACATAGGCGGAATAGGCGGTAGCCTAGGGCCTCAGACCGAGGAGGAGGAGGCAGAAGGTGGTAGAGGGCCCCAAACTTTCCGACTTTATAATAAAGTTGGATATCTAAACATGGTTGTGAAGAAGAATTGGTTGGATGGTGTGAGTTTGTTAGTGCAGTGCTGTGTGTCTGGGTTTGAATCTCATCATCTTAAATAAACAGGCAATTTGGTGGGAAAGCCCAGTGGAGCGTCCGACCCGTCTACCGCATCGGACGTGTCCTCGGTGTGAGCGTATCTCGTTTCGTCCCCGAACCGACCACTTGTAGGAGCTCTGATTCTTTTGAATATAATGCAACAACAAATCTACGTTCAAAATCTGAAGTTGTATGATTAGCAAGTATGACAGTTGTCGAAAATGCAGAAAACATAATACACATACTACATCAAATTGCATTTGGTTCAATGTCACATCTCTGGTCATAAGGCCCAAACGTTAGAATCCTTCTTTCAAGTCGATCAAAAGAATTCAACCAGAGATATATATACTGACGATCCTCTGTTGGTTTCTATTGACACAGCAATCACATACAAAGCAATAACAGTCCTTCCCCTCGACGCATGAACTGACACCTAACAATATAAGTTTGTGCCATATGTTCAAATGCCAGCCCTATCTAGCTCATTTGGTTATCAAAAAAATAAACTAATAATATAAGTAATTTTGCTTATAACATGAACTGCATATATAGGGTATTAAGCTAGGATTAATGACCTGTTTTCGATATGAATTTAAGTTTATGTGAAATTAGCTAGTTAATTATGATTATACAGGTATAAAAAATGCTTTCCATCCAAAAGTACATAAAATATAGATACATAATACAGAATTGTAAAAGAAAACTAAAAATCATGTTATTTTGCTTCTATATAATAAGATTCAGTATACAGAAATTTAATCAAGTTTCATGAAAACTTACTAATTCGTTTCATGAAAACTTGCTAATTCATTAACTGCATGGATATATGCTATAAAAACAATTACAAGAATTAAGTTCATTATGGGAAAGATTAAAATCAGCTCTCAAGTCGTGGGAGATTAAACCAATAAGAACCGAATTATTTCAAAATAAGTAAAAAAGAAAAAAGAGAGTACCGAGTTAAAAGAATGATCGAAAATAAAACACTATTCAGTTAATTATAAAAAGCATAGAAATGGCATTTCACTTAGACGTGGGAACATATGCACAGAACAGAAGGACATACACACGTACATATGTATGCATAGGTATACAAGGAGGGATCCACGTTTCAGCTTTCTCATCCCTTGTATGAGTTATGTATGTCCAATAACTAAAAAATTAACGTATGATTCCCAGAAAATTATTACAAAATACAAATTCATACTGATTAAGAAGTAGCATTCTGCAGTGAAATTCTTAACAATTGTAACGCAGCAACATCCCCAGGCAGAATATATTATCAAACCAAATGAAGTAACCTGTATATACTGATCATGGACCCATATGAGTGTTGTTTATGGCAGCAAAACAAGTAAAACCCCCGTATTATCCAACGAATCGCCATATAACTGAGTAAAATCCCCAAATTATACAGCGAGTGAGGGTTCTGAAGTGAAAGGACTCAAAGGATAAACAAGAAGAGGATTTTGCTGTAAAATTCATATCAAACCAAATCAAGTAACCTGTACTGAACGGACTCAAACGCGCGTTGTTCATCTCAGCAAAATCAGGAAGACCCAAATTGTTTCAGTCAGTCTTCGTACAATGGCATTTGCGGTGAGCGTGGATCGAACACGCGACCTTCAGATCTTCAGTCTGACGCTCTCCCAACTGAGCTATCCCCGCTGTGCTCTGATTGATCTGTACGGTATCTTTGTTTGGTAAATTACCAAATTGCTCACTGAAACTAATTGCTAATCGATGAAAACAGAGATAGCATGACAGATTACCCATTATTGAGACATTTGAAGCCGGTCGAGCTCAAACAACATTTAATCAGGCAGGCATCCAGTTAGTCAACTTCTGCTGGTTCCTATGTTGCTCTTCTTCCACCTCATGCGATTTTAGAAAGCGAATTGGGTCGGTGGATGCCATGGTGGCTTTAGGGATTTAATTTTTCTCGAATGCGATTTATTTGGTTAACGATGTTGAAGTAAACCGGGCGGTCTAATTTTATTGAGTTATGGTGCAGGGTGTCCCCGAAAACCATAGGTTACGGAAATGCGGCTATTGAGCGCAATTCAGGGGAGACGTGGATTCCAATTTATCTGAAGACAACCCACAACCGCAGAATTTTTTTCGGGCATAATTTCGCACATATTCTTCAGGTCTTCTAGCTTTATTGAGTTTTATTCAATTCTACGAACTCAAGAAGCAGTGTCTCAAGAAAAATGCAACCACCTAAGAACATTGAATTTCTTTTTCTGTTACGAATCGTTGAAATTTAAAACAATTCAATAGTAGAAATACATTAAATTATCATTTGTGTCATGTTCAAATAGACATTGAACACCATTTTTTTTCCTGCGTGTATGAAAGATTATATAGTTTAATTTCATTTCGTATGTGTAGCCATTGGTGGTTTTCAAAATGAAAACATGTTTGAAATAATGCCGTAAAAGAAAAAGCTGAATATGATGCTTATTCATACGGTAAATTAAATACAGAAATATTTCAAAGTTTTTCCAACATATTAGTATTTTGATTTGATATTGTAATAATTATAGCTTCAAAAGTAAACCAAGAGCTAAGTTAAAACCCATACTTCTCTTCTTTTATAAATCATTTGTAGCTTCTTTTTTGCACCATTTTTCGACTCTTGTGCTATTTTCTTTCTTTCTTGTACTTCTTCACTCAACAATCTAATATTTTTCAAAAACTTATTTTTTAATCTAATATCAAAAGATGGATCAAGCTAAGCGTTTGTAAATCATACAACAAAATCGAGGAAAGTCACTTTTGCTTGAATATTGTTATATATTGAAATTAGTAAATTTATGATGTAAATGATGAATCAATTTTTTAATACAGTTTTTTGTGTTCATGCTTGTATAATAGTATCAGAATGTGTATTTAGTATACATATAAACATGAAAATATAGTCAAAAGTTTTGATGATTTTTAAGTCTTAAATCATACTTATTTTTCATTATGCTTAGACATGAAATCTCTGGAGTGTTTGTATGTTGGAATCGTGTTCATAAATAAGTGAAGTTTGGGCCAGTAACACTCATTTCTTCTTTGTAAGCGAAAATAATATAAGCTCATGCTCTTTAAAAATTCATAATCTCCAACCTAATTATTTTTAGCTAAAACTTCCAACTGAAAAACTATTAGAAATGTTATCTAGTTTAATTTTAAAATGGTTTCATTATTTTTAATTAAGTATGCGGGAAGATATAAGAGTTAAGACAGCAAGCAACTTATAAAGGCGAGATTTTTTTTCTCGATCGTAATTTGATAAACATATAACATGATCCTCATGAATCAGTGATTTTAGTGGTATTTAAAGCGTTTTTAGTCATGTGGTTGGAGAAAATTTCATGGTTGAATTTTTTTGGGTTTAACTGCTTTTTCGGTGACCTAGATAACCAAAGATGGCGAGGTTTGGTTAAAAGCAGGGTTTAGAGGTGGCAAAAGTGTTAGCGGAGTTCCATGACCTCTAATGGTCAACATTGGCAGAACTATGTCGATTTAGGGTTTAGGAGATTGTTGTAGCTTAATTTCGAACGTTGACAAATGGTGTTAAACGTCGACCATCGGACCTGGTTAAGCAGGTTGAAGGGCATGTTATGGTATCTAGGGATGCGTGCAAAGGTAGAGGCAGGCATAACAATGGTCAGAGATGATGGGGAATATGGTCTTCTTGATAGGTTTCATTTGATGAAGTTGAGTATATTGATATGATTTTTGTTTGGTGTTAATATATATATATATATATATATATATATATAATTATAAAAAAATGAAAATTAACACATATATATATATATATACACACACACACATATACATATACATGCTGTTTATACAAAAAATGGCACAAACGCCCCTGAAGAGGATGTGTACAATTCACAGAGAATAAAATCTAAAGTATGGAGCCACAAACACAAAGAAAAAGGTAAAGACAAGGAAATCTAAAGTGGTTCGGTCTCAATTTTGACCTACGTCCACTATGAAAGCAAATTTAATTATCGTGGTTGCCATTACAACGTACATGCTCTTTTCGATCTCATACATTTTCTCTTTTTTACAAGTATCTCACTCTCTTCTCTTCTTTTATGCTTGATTCACTTGAATTCAATGTGAAAACAGCGAGTTCTCTATAAATGCGACAATTATTGGAGGAATCTTCAATGACTGGAGCACTTAGATGATTTTCGGTGATTCCATGGAAGATATAATGGTCAATCAAGGCTTGATGGAAGATTAATGATGGTTAGAATGACTTGGAATGGTTGAGAAATGAATTAAGCAGCACTTCGTGGAGAGAAGATTCGGCCCCTTTCATGGTGGAAAGGTGGGGGTATTGATAGGAGTGGATATGGAGTGGAGAGGCCCGGAAATGGTATGTGCAAGTAATCAGGTCGTTGAATGACCTGACTCATAGTTAGTTACGGCCTGAGTTGGATACGACTTAAACTCTACCGTGCTTCCCAAGTCACGGCCCCCGTACAACGAGGATCTATACTGATAGCCAAGGGCTCAAACGATCGTTTATGGCAGTTGAGTCCGGCCAAATTAGCAAAAAAATTGGCGACCGTCGGAAAACAAGCAGAAAAAATGCGGTGAGCGTGGATCGAACACGCGACCTTCAGATCTTCAGTCTGACGCTCTCCCAACTGAGCTATCCCCGCTGTGCTCTGATTGATCTGTACGGTATCTTTGTTTGGTAAATTACCAAATTGCTCACTGAAACTAATTGCTAATCGATGAAAACAGAGATAGCATGACAGATTACCCATTATTGAGACATTTGAAGCCGGTCGAGCTCAAACAACATTTAATCAGGCAGGCATCCAGTTAGTCAACTTCTGCTGGTTCCTATGTTGCTCTTCTTCCACCTCATGCGATTTTAGAAAGCGAATTGGGTCGGTGGATGCCATGGTGGCTTTAGGGATTTAATTTTTCTCGAATGCGATTTATTTGGTTAACGATGTTGAAGTAAACCGGGCGGTCTAATTTTATTGAGTTATGGTGCAGGGTGTCCCCGAAAACCATAGGTTACGGAAATGCGGCTATTGAGCGCAATTCAGGGGAGACGTGGATTCCAATTTATCTGAAGACAACCCACAACCGCAGAATTTTTTTCGGGCATAATTTCGCACATATTCTTCAGGTCTTCTAGCTTTATTGAGTTTTATTCAATTCTACGAACTCAAGAAGCAGTGTCTCAAGAAAAATGCAACCACCTAAGAACATTGAATTTCTTTTTCTGTTACGAATCGTTGAAATTTAAAACAATTCAATAGTAGAAATACATTAAATTATCATTTGTGTCATGTTCAAATAGACATTGAACACCATTTTTTTTCCTGCGTGTATGAAAGATTATATAGTTTAATTTCATTTCGTATGTGTAGCCATTGGTGGTTTTCAAAATGAAAATATGCTTGAAATAATGCCGTAAAAGAAAAAGCTGAATATGATGTTTATTCATACGGTAAATTAAGTACAGAAATATTTCAAAGTTTTTCCAACATATTAGTATTTTGATTTGATATTGTAATAATTATAGCTTCAAAAGTAAACCAAGAGCTAAGTTAAAACCCATACTTCTCTTCTTTTATAAATCATTTGTAGCTTCTTTTTTGCACCATTTTTCGACTCTTGTGCTATTTTCTTTCTTTCTTGTACTTCTTCACTCAACAATCTAATATTTTTCAAAAACTTATTTTTTAATCTAATATCAAAAGATGGATCAAACTAAGCGTTTGTAAAACATACAACAAAATCGAGGAAAGTCACTTTTGCTTGAATATTGTTATATATTGAAATCAGTAAATTTATGATGTAAATGATGAATCAATTTTTTAATACAGTTTTTTGTGTTCATGCTTGTATAATAGTATCAAAATGTGTATTTAGTATACATATAAACATAAAAATATAGTCAAAAGTTTTGATGATTTTTAAGTCTTAAATCATACTTATTTTTTATTATGCTTAGACATGAAATCTCTGGAGTGTTTGTATGTTGGAATCGTGTTCATAAATAAGTGAAGTCTGGGCCAGTAACACTCATTTCTTCTTTGTAAGCGAAAATAATATAAGCTCATGCTCTTTAAAAATTCATAATCTCCAACCTAATTATTTTTTGCTAAAATTTCCAACTGAAAAACTATTAGAAATGTTATCTAGATTAATTTTAAAATGGTTTCATTATTTTTAATTAAGTATGCGGGAAGATATAAGAGTTAAGACAGCAAGCAACTTATAAAGGCGAGATTTTTTTTCTCGATCGTAATTTGATAAACATATAACATGATCCTCATGAATCAGTGATTTTAGTGGTATTTAAAGCGTTTTTAGTCATGTGGTTGGAGAAAATTTCATGGTTGAATTTTTTTGGGTTTAACTGCTTTTTCGGTGACCTAGATAACCAAAGATGGCGAGGTTTGGTTAAAAGCAGGGTTTAGAGGTGGCAAAAGTGTTAGCGGAGTTCCATGACCTCTAATGGTCAACATTGGCAGAACTATGTCGATTTAGGGTTTAGGAGATTGTTGTAGCTTAATTTCGAACGTTGACAAATGGTGTTAAACGTCGACCATCGGACCTGGTTAAGCAGGTTGAAGGGCATGTTATGGTATCTAGGGATGCGTGCAAAGGTAGAGGCAGGCATAACAATGGTCAGAGATGATGGGGAATATGGTCTTCTTGATAGGTTTCATTTGATGAAGTTGAGTATATTGATATGATTTTTGTTTGGTGTTAATATATATATATATATATATATATAATTATAAAAAAATGAAAATTAACACATATATATATATATATACACACACACATATACATATACATGCTGTTTATACAAAAAATGGCACAAACGCCCCTGAAGAGGATGTGTACAATTCACAGAGAATAAAATCTAAAGTATGGAGCCACAAACACAAAGAAAAAGGTAAAGACAAGGAAATCTAAAGTGGTTCGGTCTCAATTTTGACCTACGTCCACTATGAAAGCAAATTTAATTATCGTGGTTGCCATTACAACGTACATGCTCTTTTCGATCTCATACATTTTCTCTTTTTTACAAGTATCTCACTCTCTTCTCTTCTTTTATGCTTGATTCACTTGAATTCAATGTGAAAACAGCGAGTTCTCTATAAATGCGACAATTATTGGAGGAATCTTCAATGACTGGAGCACTTAGATGATTTTCGGTGATTCCATGGAAGATATAATGGTCAATCAAGGCTTGATGGAAGATTAATGATGGTTAGAATGACTTGGAATGGTTGAGAAATGAATTAAGCAGCACTTCGTGGAGAGAAGATTCGACCCCTTTCATGGTGGAAAGGTGGGGGTATTGATAGGAGTGGATATGGAGTGGAGAGGCCCGGAAATGGTATGTGCAAGTAATCAGGTCGTTGAATGACCTGACTCATAGTTAGTTACGGCCTGAGTTGGATACGACTTAAACTCTACCGTGCTTCCCAAGTCACGGCCCCCGTACAACGAGGATCTATACTGATAGCCAAGGGCTCAAACGATCGTTTATGGCAGTTGAGTCCGGCCAAATTAGCAAAAAAATTGGCGACCGTCGGAAAACAAGCAGAAAAAATGCGGTGAGCGTGGATCGAACACGCGACCTTCAGATCTTCAGTCTGACGCTCTCCCAACTGAGCTATCCCCGCTGTGCTCTGATTGATCTGTACGGTATCTTTGTTTGGTAAATTACCAAATTGCTAATCGTTAGTGGTTTTAGGGATTTATTTTTCTCGAATGTGATGTATTTGGTTTTTAACGATAGAGAAGGAAATTAGATGGGTTAATCTATTGTTTAAGCTGTAATGCCGTACTTCCACCACAAATACTGAGGTGGATTCATGGAAGCAGTGCACTTTTAAAGTCTGGTGCTTAGCGCTCACTTTTGTGCCAGTTGCTACCATGAACCGCCCAAGTCGAACCGCCCAAGCGGACGGTGTATGCCCGAACCCGTGAAAGAAAAAAAAAATTGATTGAAGTCTAGAGCACAAAACCGGATGCTTTTAGCACTGCACTTTTGAAATAAGACTTCCTAAATTCTGTGCACAAAAACTGACTGTATAAATGTGCAAACCACGTACATTCGAAACCACCTAACCTCTCCATCTTTTCTTCGCTCTATTAACAATCAGTAAAACCTGCAATATTGATATTTGATGAGAGAAAAAGAAAGTATTTTGTATATTGATAGTCTCATAATATTAATTTGTGCAGAGAACTCGGCTGTATATATATAGTATGTTATGCAGCGTTATTTATACTGGGCCAAACGCATAAGCCCACCGGTACCAAATGTAAATAATAATAAGATGGCTGAACAAAAGGCAAACGATTCAGTTTCTAATTCCCTCCCTGTAGCGACCCGAACTGCTTTGAGAACACGACGCATCAGAATACAAACAATAGAACATTTCATTGCTATTACAACAATTACATCAGAGTACAAATAAATAATATATAGCGGAAAAATAAATATCAGAGATTTACAAATTGCAAAACAATGGAAATACATATACATAAATATAACGCACAGCGGAAACATCAACTACCACAACTGAATGAAATTCACGGATACAATGCTTTCCGAATACATCTCTAGTTGTAATTCAGGATCCTGTGAATAGAAATATCTGCGAAAATCAAAACTACTAGCTGTCTGTGTGGAAAATATGAGCACCCAAAATTTAGGCGGAAACAATAAACTTCGAGTCAGTCATGGGACTGGAGTGAGAACTCAAAACAGTTATTAAACTTTACTTTAAAATAAGGTAAATCACGGCACCACGCCGCATGTCACGGAACGGGTTTACTCCCATGAATACTCTGAAATAAAACATTTTGTAAACAACACAATGCTTTTTGAAAAATGAAGCTATTATAAGACTCAAGTCCCATCATACAATGCAACACAAACCAGAGGATAAAGTTTTACCTTATAATAGCCAAACATGCTTGGTACGCTTTAAAGCAAATTATTTTTGCTATTACTATAAGTGCATAGTGTCAAAACAACTTCAAATATAAATGCATCAATCATAGAGGGCATATGTATCATATATTATGTCGCCATACATAGGTTTACAACTAAAACCTAACAATGTCATATTGGAAATTGGATTTCCATCATGAGTCAAGGAAAGGAATGGTCTCCTTACCGATTCGGATCACCTCTGGCAAGATGACCCAAGACTCGGATGTTGGCGAGCCCTTAGATCCTGCAGTGTCGGTCCACAATTACTTTAGCGGATTGGTTATTGCAGAACAATACGTTTCTCAGTCCTATCGGACCTCCAAAATGGTCAGTACATCGACCAATCACATCTGAAGCACCTCGCATCCATCATCCACATAAGTAAAAATGTATGGGCTCCATACCATGACACCACTTCTAGCTAGAAAGATATGTGTGCACTCATTGCGCTCCCTTATCCCGTTCTTGGCTCATACCGAGGTGTGAGGCTCACCAATTAACGCTATACACAAGACTATGCTACTTAAAGTTGTGCTTTGATCATCATCCACAAGACTCTGCTTTTCAACAATAAGCCTTGATCATTTGCATCTTAGCATTCCACATTGTCAATCCATACCGTACCACTGATTTCCACCAATATATAACCCCTAACCTCGTACGTCTCATAGAAGGATGTTAAGCAAGAGAATAAATTCTCCACCACCAAACGGATATATATTTAGCAGAGATCAACGAATACAGTATAAAGGAATACAATGTCAGACATACCATCCATTTGCATGTCCAATCTGGGTCTGAACGAAACCAGGGGCACCTTATTCCTTGTCCCATATGTCCAATATAGGAGAGAGGCCCTCGCATATCCGGTCGATCTCCAAGTACGTCTGGATGATCACCACTTATTACCTATTTTTGGGTGTACAGCTCAATCAAGACACCAGTAATCATCCAAACGATGAGAAGATCTCCGGTTTTTAACCACTGTCTTCATCGTCGACTTAGTCGCTATATCAGTTATTCAGAATGGGATAAACCTGGTCTTTTCTAATAACTTGCGTATTTTATAGTCAATAATCAAGTGCTATAAAAACACATCATACGCCTCATTCCAATTCAGAATATTCTTATTATTCAAATATTCATATCTTTGGGGAAAGGTTCTCATTAATTTTTTCAAAGATAAATTCTTTTAAACTTATAGTTTAATCTTCCTTGGAAATCATGTCAAAAGATTTTATTATATCTTTTCACAATCTAAACTAAAACAAGGTTCGTCAACTAGTCGGGATTGACAAACCTTACCGAAGTGATCATAATTTTATTATTCCAATCCCAACCTATTCATCCCATGGAGCAAAACTGGTAGTACTCCATATCTAACACCCACTGTTTTATCGGTAAATTTAATTACCATTTCAAATTTTCATATCCAACTAAAGATTTGTCTATTACATGGAGTAAAACTGGTGGTACTCCATTCTCGAACATTTCTTGAATTCTGTAAATTTAATCATCCCATTCTCATTTTTTTGACATAGCCGACCAGTTTTTAGAGTGTTCCATAACACTCTTTTATTATGACTAATAATAAAATTAAAATTTAGCACAGGAGATTGTAGTTAGCAGTCAGCTAATTTGGTTTTTAAGGTGTACCGTCCAACGTCTACGACATTTGTAGTGGGCCTCCAATGATGTCACTCCACGTAGGGAGGACTTACATGATAAATTACATATTTCATTACATTTGAATTCAAATTAATACATCCAAACAAGAAAACCAAAAATACAAAGTATTGTAAGATGTCAAGTCGTTGATACACTTCGAAAAATAGTGAATTCAGAAATAGCATGATAGCAGCTAAAACAGCTTTCCATACTGGACCCAACACTTGCACAGAGACCAGTTTGTAGGCATGATACAAAGGACCTTCCATCCACTTCCAAAATTAGAGACCCTTACATCACCATTTTGACATACAGTAGGATGCCGAGCATGAACTGAATAAGAAAGGAGGGAGTAAAGGCCAAGATTAGCAGCGATGTGAGTCGTAGCTTCCCTTGTATTGTTGATGGCCATACATTGATCCAGAAAACACTTTCCATCCAGTTAGGCAAAGCAAACAAATTTCATACATAACACGGTGACATCACTCATCTGAAATCAACCCACAAAGGCAGGCAAAGACACCAACAAATAACAGCAAATTTTAGCACCTAAGCGTCTCATGTATTGCCATTGCTCGCGGTGAAACCCAACCAAGCAAGCCAAAGACAGACAAGGATGAATGCGTTTACATGAGAAAAACACAGATCTGAGCACCAAAAGGAAACCCATATTACCACAAAATAGGCTCATTTAACAAACAACTCCACTTCACCACTACCAACGAGCTACTCAACAAGTCGTATACTATATACATAATAAGAACTTAAACCTAAATGAATAACCAACATAACCTACACAACATTTCATGATGCCAAGCCATAACAACGATCACTGAGCTAGATACATTACAGATCTATACCCACGTTTTGCTGAGATCTCAGCCACATATGTGGGCTCAATTCAATACATTAACTAAACAGATCAGAAACATCGAAGAAGGTGAGTCGCGATAACTTCATAAAGGTTAAGTCTTGTTGCATATGAATAATCACCGCGCTGGGCAAGACTTTCCAAGCCCAAGCAAGCCGAAACTAGATCTAGCCACCACACCTAAACTAAGAAAGGAAGGCAGTAGCAAAAGCAAGGAGTTATCACTGAGGAGATGTGAATGGGTGGAGTACGGAGCTTCGAGTTCGAGCACAGGAACTCAGATCCGGTTGCAAGACAAAGCTAGATCTGGAAGAAGAATTTGTCATAACCGCGGAACACCACGCAAGACGAAAACAGTATATGGGGAGTGGAGACGAGAGAGTTGATTGAAGAGAGCAGAGAACGAGACGCGAGAAAGGAGCAAGAAAAGGGAAGTGGATTTAGTTTTCTTGTCACCATTTACAATGTTCCGCAGTAAACGAAGCTTTCGGATTTCAAATGGACCACAAAAATCATTTGTTTCCCATTCTCATTTTAATCTACTTAAAGATTCATTAAAACTCTAGTTCATTTTTAAACTCAAAGATCATTACTTAATGATTATTCAAATTTAAGAAATTAATCTTGTCTTTACTTGGGTTAAAGAACAAATGCTGCTTAAAACATTATTCACGGTAAACCCAAAATCCTTTTCCATTAAAATGGAACATTCACGGAATTCATAATAGTATATAATCAATATAAATTTCCGTATCGTACTAATACTATAAACGGAATAAAGGCAAGGACTTTTAAACTCCATAAATAGTAATGGTCTCCCTTCACAGAATCTCATCTCGATTATCACTAAATCGAATTCCATTCAGTTCCAATTTAATATATTAAACTGGAAAACTTTACTTTGGACAATTTCCATTAAATCTTAATTAAAATATTTATAAATTCCAAATTATAACTTCACTGTTAATCGAGTTTAAGAACTAATGTCATTTTAAAACATCGTCCATAATGAACCCAAAATCAACTTCCATTTAATACAAATTTCATGTATTAATTGGAAAACTTCATTAATCTTAATTAAAAGATTTATTCTTTTCTCAACTGGGTTTAAGAACCGTATTATTAAAGATACCATCCACGACACCCAAAATCTAATTTGATATTAAATACAAGGCTTTGAATAGAAATTATACCAACTTATATTCAATATCAAATTCTAAAACGAACAAATATCGTATTGGGAAATAACGATATCTGTATCTTCCAAATTCCTCAACAATATCCGTAAAATCACGGAATCCAATATTAAAATATTTCGAAGATAATTTCCATTTAAATCCATTCCCAATTATTCGTTGGAAAACTCTGGTTATTTTAAAACTCATTCTCAATCTAATTTATTAGTTTAAACTTATTGGATTATTATTCTAGTTGTTAACTAGTTCGTTCAGATAAAAATATCTTTTATCCTTTCAAAACTTGGAATATTTCATCCATAATCTTTCCAAATAATTAATTATGATTTTACATAATTTTCCATATTTTTAATAATTTTATCAAGGCCCTCACAGTGGTTTCCAATATCGGTCACCAAACTACATTCATAGCGCCCATTTCTGAAATTGATTTGGACATATTTTAAAATATAACCATTCAAATTTAAATCTCATATATTCATTTGATAGAACTTTTCGATACGAACCAAACGGTTCCGATTTTAGGAAAATTCGATGGTCGGATCTCCCATTACATCAATTTGAAGTCAATGATTGAAATTCGCGAACGGTCGCTGTGCGACGCATTCTATTCAAACCATTTAAGTATATATAATATATTTCTTCTTTTTTCCTTTTAAACTATGTTTTATAAATCTTTTATAAATTCATTTTAAACACGATTCCAACTTCCATTTCAATTTTAAATCAAAATTGAATAATTCCATATCATTTTACTATTAAAATGATAATATTTTCAAAATATCATATTTTGAAATCAAACCTTATCAATATTCATTATAAAATAAATAAAATTGACAAAAAATTTTGTTTGAGTAAATATGGCGTATATCTACTTAATTCGGCTTCATAATATTTTTGTGTCCATCCAAAATCGAACATCAAAATCATATTTTGATTCTTCACTGAATATTATTTTGAAATATTCGTTATTTCTGAATTGGAATCAGACTCAATCAATTACCATATAATTTTATTTATATGGATTCCATATATAGCATGTATTCAAAAAGAGTAAAGGCACAAAATATAGTAATAAACCAAGCTAAATACACTGTGTTCAACATTAATTTAGTTTATACTCAATAATTCATGAACATAAAGGCACAAAATGCATACAACTTCCACTGCGGAGTGAGGAATACATTATACATCAAATATAAAACAAAATAGCAATCAGAAATCATAAAACCAATGTAAATATTCATTTACATACAAAAAATTAAGTTTACATAAATATCAAATTTATGACAATTTACTAATTCATTAATTGCAAGATTGATGGTAACTTACAAAAACAATTACCAAGAATTACTTTCATTCGGAGAAAGATGAAATGAGCTATGACAGCGAGAGCACTTAAACTAACAGAAACAAATCATTTGAGATTTAATTATGAAAGAGGATAAAATTAACAGTATTGAGTTAAATATATACAATTAGGATGAAGCAATATCAACTCAATTAGTCTGAAAACAATAACATAATAATATTAATTTATAACAGTAAGATCAATCTTATTTCATTCAACCCTGAA
Source organism: Allium sativum (assembly GCA_030737875.1). Lineage (NCBI taxonomy): Eukaryota > Viridiplantae > Streptophyta > Magnoliopsida > Asparagales > Amaryllidaceae > Allium > Allium sativum. The sequence goes on from JASFAX010004831.1 coordinate 29,677, forward strand.
AATAAAGTGTAAAATGGTATTTCATTCAAACCTGGAAATATATGTACATAAATGTGTATGAGGAGGGATCTTATTTCAGCTTTCTTATCCCCAATACATATGTTCAATGACTAAAAATTCATGTATGAATCCATGAAATTTATTACATATCACAAATTCAGTTTGTTGAATGTATAAATTAGATACTCAATCACAAAGCGAAATAGATATTCAGTCGAACACCTGGACGAGAAGGTACTGCAAGGTGGAAAAATAAGAAATTTATGGATTAAGAGGAGTACCCTACGGGAAAATTCATAATAAAACAAATGGAAAGCAGCAACTTCTCAAGGCATGATATTGATAAAACTGGAAAGAATAAAGTACTAAAGTAAAAGTAACCTGGACGGAAAGGTGCAATGATTACTGCAGTAAAGAAAACCAGGAAAAACGGCCCTTTTCATCGGCAAGTCACACACAACTGGCGATAAAAACGGCTGCAAATGCGGTGAGCGTGGATCGAACACGCGACCTTCAGATCTTCAGTCTGACGCTCTCCCAACTGAGCTATCCCCGCTGTTCTCTGGTTGATATGTACAGTAATCTTTGTTTGAAAAATTACCAAATTGCTCACTGAAACTAAACCTAATCGATGAAAACAGAGAAAGCATGACAGATTACCCATTATTGAGACATTTGAAGCCGGTCGAGCTCAAACAGAAGCGTATTCACATTCGTTGGTTTATCATTTTCATTTTGCGATTTTGAGCTCGAAAAACCATAACTTGCAGAATGCGATATTTCATGACGCAAGCAGCCTGCTAGTCGCTCTTCTTCCACCGCCCGCGATTTTAGAAGCGAATTGGGTCGGTGCTCGGTCGTTAGTGGTTTTAGAGCATCCCAACGCTGGTGGATTGGATGGGTCAAATCCATCCAATCCACAAAGCAACTCACCCCAATGGGTGAGTTGCTTGTAATACTTTATCCGGCTTTTATAAAGTCGGATAAAGTATTACGTGGATTGCAATCGGACAACCGTCCGATTGCAATCCGTGGTGTGGTGTGGAAATCAATCCACACCATACCCCTTATCCGGCTTTATAAAAGCCGGATAAGAAGGGGAGATAAATTTCCCCCAGACCCTCGCCGCCCCCTCCATCTCCTTCCTCTCCTCTCCTTTACCTCCCGCCATTCCTTTGTATACCCAAAAAAATAATCATGAGACGTGTTATGTGGGCTCTTCGAGGTAGCGGTAGCCGTAGCCGGAATGTGGATCCGAGTGACAAGCACGTACCGGTAGAAGAGAACGTACCGACTGAGGGTACGGAAGACCGTGAATCACCGTCCGTTAGAAGAAGACGGGTTGTTAGGAGAAACGACCAGGTGGTTTTGGAGTCGCACCGGGACCCAAATTTAAGACCGGATAAGCAATTGGCGGATTTTCGTGATTTGGGGGATAAAGAAGAGCACGTCAGCACGTTAGTTGAGACATTGGTACGTTTTATTTATTATATATTACCTTTATAATGTCGAACATAAAATAAGTAACTCTCATTCGTAATATTAGGATCGACGCGAGCGAACGCGTGGGTCTTGGGCTGGCGTTGTTCGTCTGTATAGTCAGATTCGTGAGTATGATACAGAGGCTACTATTCATACATTTCTGAGTAGTATTGGTTTTGGCGACTTTTTGAGTACGTATTCTCGTCGTATGTACTTACTATTTCCGTTTTCATTACATTCGTTGTAACTTACTAATTATTCGTTAAATAGGTATCGAACGTCTTTTAAATAATGATGTTCAATTATGTGGTGCATTGGCTGCTTGTTGGTGGAAAACAACTCATACATTCCACTTTGTTTTTGGGGAGATGGGAATCACTCCACTAGACTTTTCTATGCTTACTGGTTTTGCCATAGGCCAAGCGCCTAACTTGCCGTATGATGAGGTGTACCAGAACTACGTTATCCTCCGTAATTTATTTCCACATCTTGATTTAAATGATGCCGTCACCACTAATTTCCATATTAAATGCTCTAGCATTAAACTAGCAATACAAAATTTATTGAGGGAGCCCCACAAAGTTCATCATTTGGAGATTGCCCGATTATTTGTTTTGTATATGATGGGAAATTTATTTTTCTCAAATGCTTCGAGCACAGTGTCGTGTGGTTATGTGGCGGTAGTTAAACCGTTTTCATTTGATGGCAGTCCGACTGTGTATGATTGGGGAACACCTAGCTTACCTATATAAGTCATTGGATCTTCAGTGTGTCATTCGGACCAGGGTGGGTTCGATTGCTGGTTTTTGGGAGATTTTACAGTACTAGTACTTTGAGTACTTCCACAATTTGTCTTTTCCCACCGTGGATCCATCATTACGCACTTTCTATCCTAGAGTACGAGCGTGGAGTGTTGGTAACCGTAGACTGGTGCCTGGAGGACAGGCACGACATGTATTTGCTATAGCTCGCAATCAGATTGAGTTGCGGAGGACGCGTGATGCAGTTATCTGGCATCCCTTTGATGGTTCACGGGGTCTTGCTGACCCCCCCGGTGCATTCTCTTTATCTATCGTCGAGGCGCTTTCCACTAGTATCATCCCCCCCCCCCCCGGTTTAGGTTGCTTTTGGTACTTAGGGGAATGTTGTTGGAGACAGATATATGATGGGGATGTTGTTCCTGATGATCCCCACCCACATACAGCTACTCCCAGGGTTTATACTACTAGTGCTTTACAGGAGCACGCAGACGAGTGGTGGCCTGCCAGTGATTTCATTCTTACCGGTAGGGATTATATTTCTTTCTGGCGTCAGTATTACTCCCCACCTCAGACCGGGAGTTTTGTGCATGCTGCATCCGTTGACTTGGTTGGGCCTTCTGCACTCTGTACTGGCCTTGAGCCCCCTTTCGTACTTGATATTTCACAGTCCACGCAGGTTTACCATGCTCCACAGGATCCACCTCCTCCACGCTCTTCCTAGGTGCCAGACTACGGTTGGACTGTTGCAGTACCAACTACATACGGATCTGATAGGTATATTGATATACCACGGCCAGAAGTGACGGAGTATCCAGATCCAGCTGTTTTTTCTTATCAGGATCTTTATCAGATGACGCTAGGTCTGCGTCAGGTAATGTATGATGAGTTGACTGCTCGTATGAACGAGCTGAGGACCGCTAATCAGCGACAGCCACGACCGATTCTTGACCACATAGGCAGATAGGGTTGGCTCCAATAGTCCGCAGTGGTTCGGAAACCTTCCCTTCAAGTACTATTTCTTTTCCAGGTCGTTGATTAGAGTAACCCCCATTGTTATTTTCCCATCTATCCATAGCTCAATTTGTAAACATGGAGTTAATGTTTTTTGAGCGTAAAGAGCAAAATACCTGGGTATATAAATACATCAACGAATCTATCTTTATGTCCATGCTACAGTATATTAGTATCCTCTAGTGATGGGTCAAATAATTCCCTTTTCAAAAACAGGAAAGCTACCGACATATACTCTATTATTTCAAAAGCACCAGATTCCCTCAGCTATGTTACTTTGCAACTGTACACCTTTATCCGAGATTTGACTACTCAGCTTTGTGAGTGTTTCCTGTGATATGACTTATGCATCACGCGTGAACAGCGCACGAGGGTATCCTTGTCATCAATAGAGGTCATGTGAGTGGGGACGACCCATGGTTTTTAACACCGGTATGTCGTGTAATGTTTTAATTTATACATACACGACCTTTGTAATAACGAATAAACTTTGTAGTAATGAAGGAATCTGCACCAACCGACATCAATGTGATTGGTCAAAATCCTCACTTGGTTTCAATAAAGTGGGTTCAGTGATGGGGACGACCCATGGTTTCAATTAAAGTGGTCTCAATATCACGATTATTGAGTTGTCGCGTCCGGTAAACTGTACACACTTAATATCACGATTCAGTACTAGGTGGTCTACTAATATTTCGTGCTCCCTCCATCCACGATAAATACCCAATGGCTCATATTCCATCCTTAAACTAAAATTTTTGCTACCACAATCTACATACAAATCATGGAAGATTGGGAAATTAGTGACGAGCATATGAACCGAATTTTCGATGAGTACGAGGGGAGTAAAGAAGACGTAGAAGATGGTGAAATTGTCCCAGAAACGCAAATAGGTGGTGGCTGCAGTGGTTCAGCGTCGTGAAGTATCAGCTTGTGTAACTCAGCCGAAAACACCAGTTCACTCAGCACTTAGCAGGCAAATTCCATCAACTTCGAACTCCAATCCTGAAACTCCCGAATTATCTTCCAAAGATCTCGTGGCCCTCGTGAAAGCGTACATTCAGGTTGACAAAAGAGAAGAGTTATTGATGCAAGGAGGAGGGGGGGTTAACTTATGAAGAAAGATAGCCAATGACCACTAGGCTACACAACAACCATCGTTCAAGGCCTACTAGACGATCGTCGACTGAACTCCAGCTGGCTAATCGTACATTTTCAAATGCTTATGATAAGTATTGTAACATTATTGAGGTAGTTGATGACGCAGCCATAGCCAAACCAACAAAAGCAACGTATGATTCTCGTTACCTATTCGAATACGGAAAAGAGTTTGTTGGCCATAAAGCATACAAACTTCGCTATGAATGGCTTACCCGATTTGGCTCGGATTAAGGTTTTATGATTATTATGATAAAACCTTGTGTAATAGTTTATGGTGGTTGAAAACTTATGTATTATTGTTCTCAAAACTTATGTAATCGTTGAAAACTTATGTAACGTTGTGGCATTTAGGTACTACAATCGGTAAAGCAACGACACTAATTAAAGGAATCAATCAATAAAGTAATCAATAAAGATGGGCAAGCTTGGATACCCGTGATACATAATTGATAGCAGCAGCATCTATGACAAAAATGTGTAGTCCTCTCAACGTTCAGTGATACCCTGATGGACAATAATTAAAGGAATCAAACAAAAAAGTAAAGCAGCGTACAATATACTTCTGCTACAAGACAAGCAGTGTGTTTGTCATTAATGCACACTACCAGACACAACATCTTGTAATAGAAAGGGTCGTGTAATGTACAACACACTTCCGCTACAAGACAAGCACTGTGTTTGTCATTATGTCCAATGTGCATATACAATTATATATAAAGTGATGTCATCTGCTCATATTTCATACAACCAAAACAGAGTGGAATTCAACATCGCTGATCAATGAGTGCTTTAAAAAATTTATGGTGCTGTGCTTCTAGCTCTTCTTCGTCCTCAACGTCGGATGAATATTTTGAGCATCGTAAAAGAGAACAACATTCTTTTCATGAAGAAACAAGATATGCGATAGAACGAGATATTGCTGAAAGCTCAGCGTCAACCCAAGGTGGAAGCGTTGAAGGTAGAAAAGAATTGCGATACGGACGCGACTATCCCGCTGGACACAATCAACTAGTCAAGGATTATTTCGTGGCAAGCCCCGTATACGGAGATGTATATTTCCGTCGAAGATTTCGTATGTCAAAAACAATATTTACTCGAGTACTTACCAAAGTTTCCGCAACCAACGTATATTTCACACATAGAAGAAATGCCATCAACGAACTGGGCATTTCACCACTTCAAAAGGTTACAACCGCACTACGTATGCTTTCTTATGCAAGTTCCGCTGATTCGTTGGACGACAAAATCAGAATTGGTGAGTCAACTGTAACAACCTGTATTTTCAATAAACCGTTATAACATAAATCGAGGCAGAATTTAATTCTAAAATCTGAATCAGGGGAAATGGGCTATGCCATTGCGTTCGTCTCGGAAAAATACGCGAAATAGAGTCCGAGTTTTCGAAAATCGGAGTCCGTATGACCCAGTTAAGGCCCATTGAAGTTTTCAGAAATTCCTATGCTAAAAACAGATTTAAATTTCGAATTAAAAACCAGGATTAGGGCTAATCGGGGTTAGGCGGGAAAATTCCCGCCAGGGGGCCCCATGTCGACAGGCATGTCGACAGGGCACCCAGGGTGTCAACTGCCCTGTCGACAGCCCTGTCGACAGGGGGTGCCCAGGCAGTTCAGCCTGGTGCACCATTTCTGATTTGGGTTGGGTCATGTGGCTTGGTTCTAGAGAAATCCGAGATCTGACGGGCCAAACCTAATCTAGGGTTAATCCTAGGGCTTAAAACACTCTAACCTTCTATAAATATACCCCTAATCCTACCCAAAAGCCTCATTAATCAATCTAGCAACTAAACTATGTCAATTTGAATCCTCAAATGGCCTCCACCTAAAACCTAGCCTCCACCTTCCTCAAAGTTAAATCCTATGAAGATATGATGATCATACAACCTTTTCTATGTTGTATGAATGCTTAATAACTTGCATACTTCATTAAGTAGCAAGTTTGATTTGCTAAAGTTTGTGTTTTGGGATTTTGCAAAAGGGTTTTCTTATTTGAGGCTTTGTTTTGAGTTTTAAAAAGGGCTTCTTCATCTTATTTGGTGGATTTGTGACTTGTTTATATTGGTAAGCCCTCTTACCTTCACTTTACAAACTCTAAAGTTAATGTTTGGTGAAAGTTGAGATTTATGTGGGTTTAGTTGATTATGCATGCTTATGCGGACTCACTATACCATGTTTTACATGTTTCATAAGTTATGCATGCATATGCGAGATTACTATGCCATGTTTTACATGATTCACAAGTTATGCATGCTTATGCGAGTTTATTATGTCATGTTCTACATGTTTCATGGATTATGCATGTTTATGCAAGATCACCTCACCATGTTATGCAAGTTTATGGATTATGCATGTTTATGCAAGTTCACCTCACCATGTTATGCAAGTTTAATGGGTTATGCATGACTATGCAAGTTCACCTTACCATGTTATGCATATTTAATAAGCTATGCATGTGTATGCGAGTTCACTATGACATGATTTGCAAGTTTAACATGTATGCATGTTTATTATGATATGTGAAGTTCATCATGTATGTTTTGCCAAGTTACCTTTTTACCCTTATGCGTTATGACGTATATATAAGCGAGATAATGACGTTGGGAGGGTTTGGGTAAACTTAATAATACTTGAAACTAAAAGATTGGGAATTTACCTATTAAGTTAGGTCTACCCCTTGGGAATTTACCTATTAAGTTAGGTCTACCCAAGTATATGTTAACTTGTAAATGTGTTTAAAAGTGGACATGACATTAGATAACATGATATGGCCAATTCGAGGTTAGACCTAGTTGTGGTGTAAATCTTCCCAGGTAACCACAACGTGGGGTCTAATGTGGGTAGTTGGTCATGTTGCACCGTAAGACCCGAGGTTAGACCTAGACGTGGTGTAAATCTTCCCAGGTAACCACGGATGTCTAATGTGAGAGGTTGGGTGCGTTAAGTAATTAATGCCTCATGATTAGGGTTAAGTCATGGCCCACTAATACTTAACCAATAATGGGGATGCGAGGATTAGATGGGGTTAAGTGGTTACACTTAACTAATTTAATCCAGGATTAGTGAGGGGTTAAAACCACACTTAACCCTCTTAGAAACCCTAGCAACGTGGTCTGTTCCAGCAGTAATCCCAGTTTGGTATCATTCACAACCCTAGGGGCTAGGCTAGGGCGGGGCACGATTACTGGACTGATGTAAGCGACCAAAGCGACGGCCGAGTGGTACAGCGGTGCGGGTCCGGCGGGCTACGGACGTGCACGTAGTCCGATGTTGGACAAACTCGAGGCACGGGTACCAGTAGGTTTAAACTGTGCATTATTGCTTAGGTGTCTGGGGTTGACACCCGAGGGCTTGATACACCCAAAGGTGGACCCAGCGCAGTCTGACTACATCCATGTGGGCCGTATGGACAACAACACTTGACGTGTTAGGTTTATAGGGAGCCGATCGACTAGACCGTTGGGCTGGACCTTATACTAAGGTCACTTCATGTTATTGGGCCAAAGTTTGGGCTAAGGGATCAAGAACTGTTTTGTGGGTTTGCTAGTACACTGTGGTGCAAAGTTTAATCTCGTCTATGTGATGTCACCTTTATCTGTTTCCAGTATGTTCATCTCAGTTTCCATCATGTTGTTAACTTTATTAGTTTATAGATTGATCGTAGTAGGGCTTACCAGTCTTTTTGACTGACCTGTTTTCATTCGCTTCTTTTCTTCCGTTTCCCCCCCCCCCCCCCACAGGTTCTCAGGGAGGGGCTACATCTGCTTAGTGGATCTTTGGCTTGCTTGTTGGATAGCTCATGTATGGATCTGAGCTAGCTATGGCTTATCTTTTATTTCTGGGGATTAGTACCGATGTTTTACCATGTATTTTATTATCACGTATCTAGACTTATGTTTTATTTTGGATCATGACATTTTGACATTATGTACTTGACTATGTGGGTTTTCTGAGATGATGATGATGGGTTTTTATCTGCTACCGCTGTTTTACTTATATTTATTTTTATATATTCTGTCTTGCGATATCTATGTGCATGTCTACCT
>JASFAX010004832.1:0-38150 GCA_030737875.1 Allium sativum
GGGGAAATTGTGTTCATGGGAAGGGTTGTTTTATTCCCAAAAGAAAACCCAATAAATCAGTGTACAAATTAACAACTTATGCAAAGTGATGTAGTTATTATTTCCAAGTACTTAAACGATTAAGTGAAGGTGTTACGATATTAGAAAGATGTACAAGCTATGTTATTGATTACTTCATTTTCTAGTGATGCAAACTCAAATCTGTTATTATTGGCAACTTGATCACCTACATAGTATGTTATGAATAATTATACATAATTAGTGGTCTAATATATGTTTACCAGCATACACCGCAAGCAACACAACTTTATCCTTGTCCACGGTGGATACCACCATGATGGCGATCGTAATAAATTTCGATCGATGGAAGCAATTAAACAAATCATTCTAACGTACTTAGCTTGTTAAGATGATTAAAATTATTTAAATTGACAAAAAATAATAAATAGGTAAAATAAATCAGTTAAGATTATAAAATATATCATAGTTTAGAGATCTAATAATGGATTCCAATAGAATTACAATAATATGGAAGAAACAACCTCAAGAAAAATTGATCTAGTCTATGACAAAATGGAAATAGAAATTTTGAATTTAAATTACCTCACAAGAATTGAATCATGCAGGGTATGGGGAACTTTTCAGCCATATTTCGGGTGTTAGGGTTTAGGAGGAATTGATGCGATGAACCGCACAAGCCAGAAGATAAAGAATTATTTGATTGAATTATGTCAATTGATGATGGATAAAAAAGGACAAGAAAGATATTTAATGATTTTTTTTGGGGTTAAGGAGCAAGAAATTGTTAAGAGTTAAAACAGATATTAGCGACTACGTAAAACTAAGCCAAAATTTTCATGAAATATTGGTGGAAATCAATCATTGGTGTTTCTTTATTGATTTAAATAATTATAAAGATCGACAGTGGAATATAGCACTAAACACTAAAAACAAATGCAACTAATAGCAAATTTTGTTGTAGTGCCCCCTCCATTCCCCTACCCCCTACACGGATGCATCCCCCTTTGACATGACTTATCGATATGTATGAGTTTGGTGTGCGTAAGTGTGAAAATAGTGTGTGTAACAACCCACACTTTTCTAAGCTCGAATTTCAGCAAAAATCGAAACTCAAACCCATCCAACAACGAAGAGATAGATCTGGTGCCTGCAATTAGTAAGCATGAGAGGACGAGAATCAAAAACCAGACTTGATTACTTGCTAAGACCTTCCTTCCCCAAGATAAAACGGAGAGTTTTCATAAGGAGGGGGTTAGAACAACAAGTCTTGGTGAGTAGAGAATGTATAAACTGTCTACAATACACAAATATGTCCCGTTTAGTCAGAACCAAAACATAGTCTAACAAGGCTAGTAATTATAACATAACCTTGTAAAAATTTACGTATAACGACTAACCACGAAAACCAAGGTAAACATAATGATATCGCAATACTGAGATAGAATGTTTATGCATAAGCATGAAGCCATTAAGCCACCATTTAATTATTTTCCTAAGATTAAGAGGCAATCAACTAACTTATTGCTATCACATAAGGAATTTAATTATTTTCTATATAGCCACTTAAGACCTCAATACCGATAAAATGAAAGGTTGGATCTTTCGATCACTTAAGACCCAAGGCGAATATATCAGTCACTTAATAACTAATTCAATCATTTATTCTACACTAACATGTATCAGAGGACACTAGCAACTAAGTCCTACATATTTATGGCTCCCGTCATTCATGCATATAACCATGTCTGCATAAGACAAGAGATAGTAAGCAGCCACTTATTACGTACAGGATTGCCAGACGACATCTTATCATTTATGACCTTCCCCCAACCAGCTCCCATGTTACGGTCTAGCTAGCCTTATTAGATAATCCCCTAATCACTTAATACTTTCCACAAGATAGGCAAACCTATGATACCTCCGGATTGGTCATTTAGTACCAAATCCCAGGGTGGACCCTCAGCCTACTCACTTACTACCTAGAGGAAGAGGACTAACGCAGGGATTACTAAGCTCGTTCCAAATAGTCGTTTAATACTTCTTAATTATAGGGAGGTGAGCTACGTGATCACTTAATAATTTTTTAAGAGTGGATCTAACTACTTAATACCTCTATCCCGAAGCAAGCTTACGTTTATGAAATATTCCCCTTCTTAAGGTTTCCTCATTTGGGACGAGAGGCGGGACCTACAACCATTTAATACCTCACACTTGAGATAAACCTTCTTTCAAGAAACAATACTCATTACAAAATTAACTATCGTCGTGGATTCCTATGGTTAATGATGTCTCGCATCAGTTGTACATATATCTGACTACTGGAAAGTGCAAACTTCTCCCGAATAAGGAAACTGACCTCACAGCATTAACCTACTAAGTCTAATTCCTATATCAAATTATCATAATTCTTGAATGACTAGAAATAAATAAGGAAAACGTATAACTTCCTATCCTAGGATGTTTATTTATTAATTTCCTTATTGAATATAGTATTTACTATGCTAATCAATCCTTGTTAATTCCCCTTTCTATTCCTTTTATTAATATTAATTAGGCTACCAACCACTAGTGACCATAACGATCGTATTTCATAAAGAACTAGTAACCTATTAAATGCCATTTTTGATGCAAACGGTCATATTTTCCTATGGCATTTATCATCATATTTATATCAGTCCCTTTTAAAATTCTAATCTAATTATTGTAACTCCTTTAACTTCTCTATATTACTTTAATTTGGCTTACTTCTTGTTTGTATATATATATATATACACATTTGTAAGTTGTTATTTATTTACTTTCCTAATTGGAGTTACAATCCCTATTTCTAAACACAATTCAAATTGTAACCATTTAAGCATGTTTATTCTATTTATTCTCCCCAATTAAAGAAGGTTACAATATTCATTACTTTATTTATGACCTTATTTATAGCAAATCAAATCCATTTATTGCTATAATGGTCATAGTATATGTTGACGTCAAAAGTTGGTCACTAGTGACGTTCAACCCCCAATCATGTGATGAACACATGAATACTGATTAAAAAGTACAGAAAAAGTAAAAAAAATATGGGGAAAACACACAGACTTTTTATAGTGGTTCGGAAAAGACTGTGCCTACATCCACTTTAAATATTATTTCTGCTTTTAGATTACAAATACAATGCTTTTTTCTATTTGAAGAAAAGAGAGAATATGACTATCTTTCTCTTCCAGATAAAGTCTCACTGGAAAGAAGAAGAAGTTGAAGTCGAAAAAAGGTCCCTTTCCTCTTTAAGCTTTGAGGTATTTGTAGGTGGAGATGGCGACTTGGGCTGTTGTAACGTGGCCCGGCCTTTCTGGAAAGCCCTGCACACGTGGAATCCATTCCTTGGATAGAATAGCGGTTGGAAGACGGATTCCACTATTCATAAATAGTATCCTCGGAAGTTACGGCTTACGTGGCATCCACGGTGAGGTGTATCAAAAGTAGAGCTTTGTTCGGATGTGGTTGACCGCCTTTTCTTCCTTGAAAGTCGGGCTAAGTATTTGAATAGCTCAGCTGGATATTTCCATGTAGATCAGAAATATTCGGTCGATATGCCCTATATGAGAGCGGTTCTCTCGATCGAATGGGGGAGCGAGTCTTCCGGAGTGAGATATTGGTTTGTTTGAGAAGCGACTCGGCCCGATATGCGATTTCCTTGTACCAAGCTTCTGCTGGACCTCCTGGAGATCTGTCTAATTTGGCTGGCTGCGCATTTTGGGCTTCGATCTGACCCGTTGCGACTTTTGCCAAAAAGAGGGCTAACAATATATGTTTCCATTTATTATGGATTATATTTCCATACACATTTCCGTGAAAACAAAAACCATTCTAACATACAACAATATTAATAAACATTTATTATAATATAATATATGTGTGTTATTTGCATACATTTGGACGGATAAATTTATATACATATATATATTTACTTATTTATATTTAACCTAGTTAACGTAGTTGATAAGTTTTATTTATTGTTATTAACTAATTATATTTTGGTCCAAACTAACAACCAAAACAAACCATTTCATGTTTAATATTGTTTAAGATTCAAAATTTTATAAAAAGGTTAATAACTGCAATTATTATAAAATTTTCCCAAAATAATTAAAAAGTAAATATAGACATTTTTCAAATCACAAAAAGTAAAAAATGTATGCTTTTGGGACGGTTGTTGAAAACAACCTACAAATATATGTGAATTTACACATCCCTTCCTAATTGTATATGTACATTTTTCTTGCTGATTAGAAGCAATGTCTTTTTTATTAAAAAGAACAAAAAGGGCATTTCTACAATAACCAACTCTAAAAAACATCAAACATAAATAGGCATAATCCTTTAAATCAAGTATGTTAAACCACATATCAACACCAAAGCTGAGGACCTGGAATAAAACTACAATTTTAACAATGGTTTTGGGACTGATTTCCAGATCTAAGGTGTATACAATAACTACAAAAAATCTAAATACAATTGTAAGCAATAATAGAATAAACTGAGTAGGCCTACAAATTCCGATGTTCAAGCCAAAACTTATTATTTCAAATTTGATAAAAACAATAAACAAATCTGATAAACTTTTAGGCATACATTTCAGATTTATTATAAACGAACTAATCCGGTTATTATAAACAATGTATATAAATCTCCCACTCACCTGAATGCTATCCAAAGCTGAATATGAATTAACCTTTAGGCCTATAATTCCTAAAATCTTATAGAACTACAATTATTCCAAAAAGAGGATTCTTTTAGACTTGTAGATCTGCAAGAAAATAGGAAAGAGGAAGGAAATCTAAATGGAAGAACGCCTATCCATAGAACCATCTCGTTTGCACAAGAATCTGATTAGTCTTTTCAAATCTTTGTTTGTTTGGTACATATAAGTTTAGATTTGCTCTAATAAAGATTTAGAAGAAGAGAAAATGGCAGAACCTTGCTACTGCTTTCAGAATTGTGTGCAAAAGAATGGGATATAACCCTACAGGAGTTAAAATGACCCTAGACCAATAGGTTTAATATTATAAACATCCATCCATTTATATAATATTGTATATAAAAATACCCTCAAAAACCTAACATTGGGCATTTTCGACCAGAGAGGTCAAACCCTAGGCCAACCGCCAAGTCGACCGCTAGGGTTGACCGCTCTGGGATAAGCTACCCCAGTGGGGATGGGTTATAAATGGTACTAAATTGGTAAAAATTCTCTTGATTTTTTTTCGTTTGTTTTCATATTTCGTCCGTAACTTTTCCATACGGACTCCACTCAAGAAGTTACAAACATGAAAGTTGACAAGAATTCCGTGACAAACATAATGGTGTTAGTTTTATGGTCAAATTTTATCATTTCTGAAAATTCCATCTTCAAAGCCTAATTAATAGTTAAATTAACTATCGCCAAAATGAAGGATTGTTACATTCTTCCCCCTTAAAAAAATTTTATCCCAAAGTTTTACCAATGACTAGGTCATGGCGTCTAATGATTATCCTAAACTACACAACCAATTAGTGTACTTCCAATTTTGCAATCAACATGTGCACAGTGTACAGTGTACATAATGAATAACAACCAAAAAAAGTGCATCTATAATGATTCTAAATCGGATTCTCTTATACGTATGCCTTTTATTTTTGAAACCATGATGCAAAACATCCTAAATATACTGGTAGTTCTATATGAATGCAAATTCTGAAAATATTTTCATCCATAACCAACACACTGCGGATAGAAGTGTGAAGCAACCAATTTTTGCACCCAAACCCTACCATCCAATTTGTTAACGTATCTAAACCTACTTCTATTTATTTCTCCTAAGATGGAAAAGGAAATAAAAAAGGAGAAATGTAATGTTTCCTCTGCTTACAACTGTCCAAATTCCCATTCGATAGTGGAACTTTTTCTGGATTACCCTAAATTACTCCAAAAATTTCCGATTGTGGACTGCAAAGGAGGCATAAAACAAGCACTAGAACATAAACCAAGTTAACTAATAACCAGCGCGCATCGTCAACAAGGTATAAAACCAATGTTTCCTATGCTAAAACAACACTTTCCTAGTTAACGTCTTTAACACATCACTATTCCTAATGCACCTCTAGAATACGCAAACAAATCATTAAAAATCTTCCATACGCTTACATGTGATTAAAAATCGAAAATTTTCCTTTAAAACAAGTTTATGTTTTAAAAATTCTTTATGCAAATTTGAAATTTCTTTTTGGTAATGTTCACTTTCCATATTGAATTTATATAAAAACAAATTAGGATAACATGCATTTTAGTTTATTTAAACCATCTATTTTTATACAAAGCAGATGTTTAAACATATGTAAACTACCATACCCAAATTTATGTTTTGTACACAAATCAGACTTTGTGGGAAAGTAAGAACAGACAAAAACATGAAATTAAAAAAAGGAAAATGGTTTGTTTGTTTTTTCCAAACAGCATTGGTAGAAAGTTAAAAATATATTTCATGGAAACTTAAATAATCCAAATCACATTTGGCATTGAAGGAAGTCGGTCGTGCAAGAATGCAAAAACCAAAACCACACAAGCAAACTTAAAAATAAATTTTTGCTTAAAAGGAATAGGTGACAAACAGTAAATATACCTAAGGCGAAACAAAGCAAAAATCTGTCCTTCACTAAAATTTATCTACTACAGAATTCTATACTTTCCAAATCTAAGACAACTGTTAGTTAGATAAGAAAATGAGAATTCATTCAAATAGACAAGCGTGAATGAGACAAAATTTTTGAACTTGGAATCTCATTAATCGTCGTGCGATTTCAAAGACAACACTAACAGTTACAACAAGCATTACAACTACAAAGATAAAATGCTGCAAATGGAAACAAATGATACAAGATATAGGCTAACACCGCTTATAGACTACTAGATGGTCGGGCTCTGCGGTTGGAACTTGATACATCACCACGTCCATGCCAGAAACATAGTATTAAAGAAATACAACCAATATCATGTGCATGTCGATGCTACTCCCTGTGGACCTCTCGAACCTCAGCCTGGACCTAGCGAAGGGCGATGGGCTCTGGGATCTCCTGGCCAGGCTGCTACTAGAGTGGGGGGTTCTGGAGTTGGGGATGCGGGCAACTGAATGCCTGTCTTGCGGAAAGTGGCGCAGTCAATGGCAGCTGGAGCCTTCTTAACTGATATCTCTCCACTAAGCCTGACTCCATAGTGATAAAAAACACAAGTTAGAAAATGGCTATACGGGAAGTGGCTCCTCGGGTTCCACCAAAAGGCTCAGAAAGGTGAATCATAAGCATGCGCGCCTAATTGATGGCTATGCCGCTAATAATAGCATAGTTGGCGTGGTGCATAGAAGGATATATATAATCCCGGCTTCTTGCTTGAGAATAATGTTGTGTTGGATAGTACGCACAATCAAATGGGTGATGTGTCGCAGGTTACCAGTATCCCAAACATTGGCAGCTTCAATGAAGATGCGGGAAAGAATCTGAGGATCGTCCATATTAATAGCATCCAACCGTGCTTCGACCACAGAAATACTAAAGATCTCTGCCAAATCCAGTCAATAAGCTCAATATGAGTGCCCTTTACCTCAGACTGGATAATGCAACTATCCTCGTTGTTGTTAACTTCCATCTGAGCATCGAAGACACGAATGGAGCATGGGAAGTACTCACGCTTAAAAGTGCTGAAGCACAGGATCAGTGCAAGGCCTGCGACAACGAAAAGCTCCTCCAACTGAATCTGAGAGAAATCTGCGAAATTCACCAACTGCACATGGTGAAACTCGCAGCTAGCCATTTTCGATTAAGTTTGGATTTTCCTCTCTCTTCCGTCTAACTACGCAACCACCCGAGGCATCAAATCAAGGTTTTGCGCATAGATATTTGATGTTCAAGGAGGGGATATCGGGGGAATTGACGACGAATTGAGTTAGGGATTTGGGAAATCGAGGGAAATGGGTTTCTGCTGTTGGAGTGAGGGAGACGGAGGCTGGAACAATATATACATCGTCCAGCGAGTCAGGTCGAGCTCGGGTCGCACTCATGAGGGGGAAGTGATTAACCTGGGCCATGAAAGGCGGTCGACTGCCCCGTCGACCGCTGCCGCATTTTGGGTGCGACCTAAACCAAGACCCAATTACCCGGTTTTATATATGAGAAAACAAAATTAAATTAATATAAAATCGTATCGAATATCCGATCCCACCAATAATCTTGTGCTGACATTCTCTATTCATCGAGTCGAGAAATAAATTCCCAAACGCCACTCATTTGCCTCCAAACAATTGTGACCATCAATCAAACAAAAGAAAATTCAAATAGAAAATCGGATTGAAATTCATAAATAAAATAAAATGAATTTTCCCCTTACCTAGCTGTCAATCAAACCAAACGATTCACGAAATCAAAAATCCCAAGTTGAACCAAAGATTTTTCCTTACTCTTTTTCCAAGAGAAGATTTTTAAGACTTTTCGAAATAAGTTTCTATACTTTATGAACTGTGGGTCTCATAATATAAATCTCTTCATTACTTTATATCCCTATTTATTTTACTAAATGGAAAAACCCTTTCATGTTCTGAATTGCTGAGAATTTAATTCTCGAATAGGTTATTTGTTTTAATTTCCATAGATCATCCGAGAAGAGAAATGTTAAAAATCACACGCAATAGGTGACAATAGTTTAAATTCTAAAGCGTGTTCTTTGTTGTTTTCAAATCCTTTTTTTTACTTAAACATATTGTTTATTTAAAATTGCACAAAACCAATAATCCAAAACATGGTTGTATTTAAAGTTCTAAATTTTTTAAAACCCCTTTATTTCAAAAATAGTTTTAAAAACTGGAATTCCTCTAAATATAAGACTAAGGATTCAAACGAATAATTCTATCAAAAGATTATCCAGATTCATATGACGAAATATCAAATAATTATATCCTATAATTGTACTTCCCGACTATGATGACACGTTGATGTGAATCTTCCATTTAAGACCAAGAATATGTCACTAACTGGAACTCCCAAATGAATCCAACACCAAAAATCGCGACCATCCCAATTGCAGCTAGCTTTTTATCCAGTCGCCAAGCTTAAATCCATGGGATTCACCACATGTCTCCTTCATGCTCAAAAATTACCAAGTGCACCGTGGGGTAAATCAGGGTTGGCCGAATACTCGAGCTTGAAATATTTCTAACTCTTAGTTGTTTTAAAAACCTATAAATAGGTCCACGACTGACTCATTGTCGAAATAATTAAAGTCAAGTAATAAAGACAAAAGAAAATAGAAAAGAAAATCGAATATGTTTTATCACTAATCCTAATTTATTAATTCCTCTGATCATCTAAACCTAAGCCTTGATACCAAATGCAACACTCCACACCTTTTCGAGCCCGAATTTGGACAAAAATCGAAACTCAAACCCATCCAGGCATGGAGAGTATAAATTTGGTACCTACAATTAATGAGCATAAGCATAATTAAAGTAAAATAAAACTAACTCACAGCGGAAATAGAATAAGATAACAAATACCGACTAAGCTGACTACCTTAAAGCATATCACCACATCGATATCGAGCATGAGTGTAATAACCCGGAAAATCTGGGCCAGTTTAAAATTTTTATTTTGGCAATTTTAGTGAATTTTGAAGACTTAAAATAAATTATTTTAAATAATATTGACGAGAAATTTATTTTGAATATAATTCGAACGTATATATTATACGCATCGTCGATAGAATATAAATAATTATATATAATTATAAATAGAATTGAAAATGGCGCGGTAGTTCGATAATTCGATTTCAAACTTCAATTGAATGTACCGGGTGCAAAACAATCCGGATTTTAGTGAAACGAAAAACATTAGGATCTAATTGATGATATCTTTCCAACGAATCTGAAAAATAGAAGTTTCATAGCGGGAATTAAAAGATATGTCCAGTTGAAAATTCTGAATAGTCGCTATGGAATTCAAGCCCTTAAAAATGGAAATTTTGCAAACGACCTCGGATTTCGACGAAACCACTTTTGTTGGGTCCGTGATGTCAAATTATTGCTAGATTCCAAATTTCATAATTTTTCGAATCAATACGTGAGCGTGGCAAAGGAAAACGCGTTTGACCAGTTTTAGTTGATTTCAATCGACTGGAAAATGGCCATTTTTCTAACGGTCTCAGAATTCGACGAAACTAGTTTTGTTAGGACCGTATCGTCAATACGAAGCTAGAAAATATTTTTCTGCAATTTATAGAGTTCGTATGTGACACCAGTAAATTGAAATGCGCGTTCAAATTCAATATATAGAGTTATATGTTGGTTTTGACGAAAACTGATCATAGCGACTGAATCAGCCTGCGATACATATCCCATTGTGTTCGGAATGGGGGTAATTAGCTATAGACGACAGGCGGTGGGCCTCGTTTAGAGGTCGTATGAAAAAGTCAACTTTTAGAAATTAAATTAAATTAAAATAAATAAATTGGATTTGAAATGGGTTTAAATAGAATTGATTCATGGGTTTATCATGAACTGTGTTTTAAATAACACTAGTTCTTTAACCCGATAATAAATAGAATGTGATTTGGGTTTATCGTGAACTGTGTTTTAAATGACATTAGTTCTTTAACCCAGTGAAAGGAGTTTTGATGAAATTGCAATTAAAGTGAAATGCGAATTGATAATTTAAATTATCAAATTTGGAAAGTGAGCGAGAATGGAGTATCACCAGTTTTGCTCCAAAGCGATAGTTAAATCTTTAATTAGATTTGAACGTGAAATGGTAATTAATTTTACCGATAACACCATGGTGTTAGATATGGAGTATTACCAGTTTTGCTTCGTAGGATGAATAGGTTGGGATTGGGAAATAAAAGAAATAATTACTTCGGTGTGGTTCGCTAATCTCGACTAGTTTAGAAAACCATAATTTGCTTTGAATGACATCCAAAGGAAGACTAAAGGATAAATTTTAAAGAATTTATCTTGGATAAAATTAATGGGAACCTTTCCCTAAGAATGTGATTTGGTGAATAAAAGAATATTCTTAATTGGAATGAGGCGTATGTTGAGTTTGTGTAACATTCGTTTTAATATACGCGGGTTGTTCGGAAAGGCCGGGTTTATACCCATTCTGAATAACCGATTCGACGATAAGTCGAAGATGAAGACGGTGGTCGAAGACCGGAAGTCTTCACATCGTTTGGATAATTACTGACGATCCTGATTGGGCTGTACACCCAAGAGGATGGAAATAGTTGGTGGTCGTCCAGACGTACTTGGAGATCGATGGATATGCGAGGAAAGTGCCTCCGGTTTCGTTCAAACCCAGAACGAACTTGTAAATGGATTGTGTGTCTGACATTGGATTTTATTCTGTGTTGATTGATTTCTGTTAAATATATATCTGCTTGGCGGCGGAGAATTTATTCTCTTGCTTAACGCCCTTCTCTGAGACGTACGAGCTTAGAGGTTATATATCGATAGATATCAATCGCATGGCATGAATTGCCTGTGTGGCACGCTGAGATGCAATGATCAAGGCTTCTGTTGAAAAGCAAAGTCTTGTGGTTGATGATCAAAGCACGGCCTACGTGGCAGCTTTGTGTATAACGTGAATTCACGAGCCTCACACCTCGGTATGAGTCAAAAATGGGATACGGACTGCAGGGAGAGCACGACGTTTCTTTCTAGCTTTGGTGGTGTCAGTGACTTACCAGCCCTGACATTTATATACTTTTCACCTTTGTGGTTGTTGGATGAGGCGCCTCGATTTTAGGTCTGTAAGGACCGGGAAACGTGTGTTCAGGCATAATTAATCCTCTAACGTAAGTGAGGACCGGCCCTGAAGCATCCAGGATTGCCCAGAGTGCGTAGTCCTGAGGCGTTTGCTAGAGTGTCTTGAACGCGGAGAGGAGCTTGCCCCTTGCCTC
Source organism: Allium sativum (assembly GCA_030737875.1). NCBI lineage: Eukaryota > Viridiplantae > Streptophyta > Magnoliopsida > Asparagales > Amaryllidaceae > Allium > Allium sativum. The sequence continues at coordinate 11,990 of JASFAX010004832.1, forward strand.
GACTCATGACGGAAATCCAATTTCCAATACGTGTATTACGGTTTTAATTGTAGAACTAGTATGGCGACATGATATATGGTACCCATGCCGTCTATGATTTATATTTATGATTGAAATTGTTTTGACACTATACACTTATTATAGTATCAAATGATCTGTTTTAAACGTACCAAGCATGTTTGGCTGTTATAAGGTAAAACCCTATCCTCCGGCTTGCGTTGCATTGTGTGATGGGACCTGGGTCTTATAATAGCTTCATTTTTCGAAAAAGCATTGCGTTGTCTTTTCTATGCACTGGTATTCTTGGGAGGAAACCCGTTCCGTGTTATACGGCGTGGTCCCTTGAATTACTCTCTTTTAAAGTAAAGTTTTAAATAACTATTTTAGTTCTCACACCAGTCACATGACTGATCTGGAGTTTATTGTTTTAACCTAAACTCTGGGTGCCCCTATTTTCGACACGGGCAGCTAGTAGTTTTGGTTTTGCAGATTTATTTTCACAGGATCCTGGTTTACAGCTGAAATGATATCCGGAAAGCTCTGTATCCGTATATCACCTTCAGTTGTGCTTTGTATTATTTTCCGCTGCTATGTAATTTATTGTAATCTCTGATATTTATCGAATGTAATTTATTCATTTATACTCTGTATATTCTTGTATCTGATGGAATTGTTGTAATAGCAATGAAATATTCTTCCGTCTGCGTTCTGATTTGTCTTGTCCTCATAGTAATTCGTTCTTTCTCATCTCTTCGGAGACCGGGGAAGTTCGGGTCGCTTCATTTGGTATCAGAGCTTTGGTTTACAAAGCTCGAGAACAAGACACATTAGAACCATACGAAAGAATTCATCAGATATTGGATTAGTAATATCCAATTAGAATGACTCGTTAGAGATAGGATCAGTAGTATCCTAGAACGAGTGTGAAGAGTATATCTTTAAAATGAAAACAATTTTGTTTTGAAAATTTAAATCGTTTCATACTTATTTGAATATTTTATTTGTATTGATTTGGACAATCCGATATATAAAGATTTTGCATATACGCGTCATGAACGTATATTCGAAGTTTTAATATATTAGATAGATGTAGAGTCACACTCTAGTTGCCCGGACATGGTCCTGATGATGAAGTATACCATCACCAGTATTTATGTTCGTGTTTCGAAGGTGTGATATCTATATATTTCCATTAGACTGGTCTGAGAACCAAAATATAGCTAGAATACATTGTTGTGAATTGGCATCAAAAACAAGACTTTTTGTATATGTATCAAAATTATGAATTTGAAACGTTAAATTCACTAATTGATTGATGTTTGTGTTGTTTGTCTATTTGTTTGATAATTTTGAACCATTATGCCTAATTGAACCAAATATTGAATTGTATCGAAAATTGGTCGCATTTGCTTGCATATACATATACTTACATTGAACAGGTCATAGCACGGAGGCTAGAGCAGAGAATAAAATTTGTTTGCCCTACAAATAGGTACATGTTTACTATATAATCTACTGTTTTATTTGGGTGATGATGATTTTATGAGCCGATTGGCTAGCCGCTTGGCTTTTTCTTTTTCTTTTTGAGATCAGAAAGCCTGTATGGCAATTTCGGGATTTTCCCGTGGCTCCCGGTGCAGGGGAGGTTATGGCGAAATTTTTCGAAAATTTAGGGTGTCAGCCAAATTTTTGAAAATTTGAAAATTCTCAGAAACTGAAAAGTTGGAGAATGGAAGCCAGATCAAACGTAGAGTTGATTAATCAAACCACTTTCGACTTTGTTCCTTTTTAGGGACGAAAAGTTTTAAGTGGGGGAGATTGTAATAACCCGGAAAATCTGGGCCAGTTTAAAATTTTTATTTTGGCAATTTTAGTGAATTTTGAAGACTTAAAATAAATTATTTTAAATAATATTGATGAGAAATTTATTTTGAATATAATTCGAACGTATATATTATACGCGTCGTCGATAGAATATAAATAATTATATATAATTATAAATAGAATTGAAAATGGCGAGGTAGTTCGATAATTCGATTTCAAACTTCAATTGAATGTACCGGGTGCAAAACAATCCGGATTTTAGTGAAACGAAAAAAATTAGGATCTAATTGATGATATCTTTCCAACGAATCCGAAAAATAGAAGTTTCATAGCGGGAATTAAAAGATATGTCCAGTTGAAAATTCTGAATAGTCGTTATGGAATTCAGGCCCTTAAAAATGGAAATTTTGCAAATAACCTCGGATTTCGACGAAACCACTTTTGTTGGGTCCGTGATGTCAAATTATTGCTAGATTCCAAATTTCATAATTTTTCGAATCAATACGTGAGTGTGGCAAAGGAAAACGCGTTTGACCAGTTTCAGTTGATTTCAATCGACTGGAAAATGGCCATTTTTCTAACGGTCTCAGAACTCGACGAAACTAGTTTTGTTAGGACCGTATCGTCAATACGAAGCTAGAAAATATTTTTCTGCAATTTATAGAGTTCGTATGTGACACCAGTAAATTGAAATGCGCGTTCAAATTCAATATATAGAGTTATATGTTGGTTTTGACAAAAACTGATCGTAACGACTGAATCAGCCTGCGATACATATCCCATTGTGTTCGTAATGGGGGTAATTAGCTATGGACGACAGGCGGTGGGCCTCGTTTTGAGGTCATATAAAAAGTCAACTTTTAGAAATTAAATTAAATTAAAATAAATAAATTGGATTTGAAATGGGTTTAAATAGAATTGATTCATGGGTTTATCGTGAACTGTGTTTTAAATAACACTAGTTCTTTAACCCGATAATAAATAGAATGTGATTTGGGTTTATCGTGAACTGTGTTTTAAATGACATTAGTTCTTTAACCCAGTGAAAGGAGTTTTGATGAAATTGCAATTAAAGTGAAATGCGAATTGATAATTTAAATTATCAAATTTGGAAAGTGAGTGAGAATGGAGTATCACCAGTTTTGCTCCAAAGCGATAGTTAAATCTTTAATTAGATTTGAACGTGAAATGGTAATTAATTTTACCGATAACACCATGGTGTTAGATATGGAGTATTACCAGTTTTGCTTCATGGGATGAATAGGTTGGGATTGGGAAATAAAAGAAATAATTACTTCGGTGTGGTTCGCTAATCTCGACTAGTTTAGAAAACCATAATTTGGTTTGAAATGACATCCAAAGGAAGATTAAAGGATAAATTTTAAAGAATTTATCTTGGATAAAATTAATGGGAACCTTTCCCTAAGAATGTGATTTGGTGAATAAAAGAATATTCTGAATTGGAATGAGGCGTATGTTGAGTTTGTGTAACATTCGTTTTAATATACGCGGGTTGTTCGGAAAGGCCGGGTTTATACCCATTCTGAATAACCGATTCGACGATAAGTCGAAGATGAATACGGTGGTCGAAGACCGGAAGTCTTCACATCGTTTGGATAATTACTGACGATCCTGATTGGGCTGTACACCCAAGAGGATGGAAATAGTTGGTGGTCGTCCAGACGTACTTGGAGATCGATGGATATGCGAGGAAAGTGCCTCCGGTTTCGTTCAGACCCAGAACGAACTTGTAAATGGATTGTGTGTCTGACATTGGATTTTATTCTGTGTTGATTGATTTCTGTTAAATATATATCTGCTTGGCGGCGGAGAATTTATTCTCTTGCTTAACGCCCTTCTCTGAGACGTACGAGCTTAGAGGTTATATATCGATAGATATCAATCGCATGGCATGAATTGCCTATGTGGCACGCTGAGATGCAATGATCAAGGCTTCTGTTGAAAAGCAAAGTCTTGTGGTTGATGATCAAAGCACGGCCTACGTGGCAGCTTTGTGTATAACGTGAATTCGCGAGCCTCACACCTCGGTATGAGTCAAAAACGGGATACGGACTGCTGGGAGAGCACGACGTTTCTTTCTAGCTTTGGTGGTGTCAGTGACTTACCAGCCCTGACATTTATATACTTTTCACCTTTGTGGTTGTTGGATGAGGCGCCTCGATTTTAGGTCTGTAAGGACCGGGAAACGTGTGTTCAGGCATAATTAATCCTCTAACGTAAGTGAGGACCGGCCCTGAAGCATCCAGGATTGCCCAGAGTGCGTAGTCCTGAGGCATTTGCTAGAGTGTCTCGAACGCGGAGAGGAGCTTGCCCCTTGCCTCGACTCATGACAGAAATCCAATTTCCAATACGTGTATTGCGGTTTTAATTGTAGAACTAGTATGGCGACATGATATATGGTACCCATGCCGTCTATGATTTATATTTATGATTGAAATTGTTTTGACACTATACACTTATTATAGTATCAAATGATTTGTTTTAAACGTACCAAGCATGTTTGGTTGTTATAAGGTAAAACCCTATCCTTCGGCTTGCGTTGCATTGTGTGATGGGACCTGGGTCTTATAATAGCTTCATTTTTCGAAAAAGCATTGCGTTGTCTTTTCTATGCACTGGTATTCTTGGGAGGAAACCCGTTCCGTGTTATACGGCGTGGTCCCTTGAATTACTCTCTTTTAAATTATAGTTTTAAATAACTATTTTAGTTCTCACACCAGTCACATGACTGACCTGGAGTTTATTGTTTTAACCTAAACTCTGAGTGCCCCTATTTTCGACACGGGCAGCTAGTAGTTTTGGTTTTGCAGATTTATATTCATAGGATCCTGGTTTACAGCTGGAATGATATCCGTAAAGCTCTGTATCCGTATATCACCTTCAGTTGTGCTTTGTATTATTTTTCGTTGCTATGTAATTTATTGTAATCTCTGATATTTATCGAATGTAATTTATTCATTTATACTCTGTATATTCTTGTATCTGATGGAATTGTTGTAATAGCAATGAAATGTTCTTCCGTCTGCGTTCTGATTTGTCTTGTCCTCATAGTAATTCGTTCTTTCTCATCTCTTCGGAGACCGGGGAAGTTCGGGTCGCTTCAATGAGGGAATAAGAATCAAAAACCAAACTTGAACATTTGCTAAGACCTGTCTTCCCTGAGATAAACTTGAGAGTTATTATGAGGAGGGGGTCACAACAACAAGTATTGGTGAGTAAAAAATGAATAACACTGTCTACAATACACAAGTGAGTAAAAAATGTATAACAAGGCTTGTAATTAAAACCTAGCCTTGTAAAGATTTGCACACAATGACTAATCACTAAACCCAAGGTAAACATAACGATAACGTAATACCGAGATAGAACGTTTACATATAAGTATGAAGCCTTTAAACCACCATTTAACTAATTTCCAAAGATTAAAAGGTAGGAAACTCACTTCTTTCTATCACATAAGGAGGCTAATTATTTTATATAAAGCCATTTAAGATCTCAATACCAATATAAAATAAAGGTGGACCTTTTCAATCACTTAAGATCCAAGGTGGACCTACTAGTCACTTAATACCTTTTTCGGTGGTTTATTCTAGACTAACATAAATTAGAGGACACTAGTTACTAAGCCCTACTAATTTAAGATTTCTGTCATTTACGCAAGTAACCATTCCCTGCATAAGCCAAGAGGTAGTAAGCAGCCCCTAATTACCTACATTAATGTCGGACGACATCTTGCCATTATGACCTTCCCCCGGCAGACGCTCATGTTACTGTCTAGCTAGCCTTATTAAACAATCCCCTAATGACTTAATACTTCCACAAGATAGGTAGACCTATGGTTCCTATGGAGCGATCATTTAATACCTAATCCCAAGGCAGATCCTCACCCTAGTCACTTACTACCTAGAGGAAGCAGACTAATGCAGGAATTACTAAGCTCGTACCCAATAGCCATTTAATACTTCTTGATTATGGGGAGGTAAGCTACGTGATCACTTACTACCCTTTATAGGGTGAATCTAACTACTTATCTATCCCGAAGCAGGCTTACATTTGTGAATTATTTCCCTTTTTAATGTTTCTCTTTTGGGATAGGAGGCAGGTCCTAGAACCATTTAATACCTCATACGTGAGATACACCTTCTTTTAGGGAACAATCCTCACTATGTAATAAACTACCGTCACGGGTTCCTATGGCTAATGATATCTCACATCATTTGTATATATATTCGACCGCTGGAAAGTGTGAACTTTTATCGAATAAGGCAACATACCTAGCATCATTAACCTACTAAGTCCAATTCCTATTTCAAATTGTAATAATTCTAGATTAACTAGAAGTAAATAAGGAAAACCTATATCTTCCTATCCTAGGATGTTTATTTACTAATTTCCTTATTACACTTAATGTTTACAATGCTAATTAATCCTTATTAGTTCCCCTTTATATTCCTTTTATTATTTTTTAATTAGGTTACCTGCCACTAGTGGCCCTAATGGTCATATTTCCCAAGGCATCAATTAACGTATTAAATGCCATCTATAACACTAATGGTCATATTATCATAAGGCATTTATTATCCTATTTATATTAGTTCCTTTTAAAATTATAATCTAATTATTGTAACTCCTTTGACTTCTCTATATTACTTCAATTAGGTTTTACTTTCCTAATTGGAGTTACAATCCTTATTCCTAAATACAATTCAAATTGTAACCATTTAGGCATGTTTATCCTATTTATTTTCCCCAATGGAAAATGGTTACAGTATACATTACTTTATTTATGACCTTATTTATAGCAAATCAAATCCGTTTATTAGTATAATGGTCATAATATATGTTTCCATTTATTATGCATTATATTTCCATATACATTTCCATAAAAGAAACTATTCAAACCTACAACAATATTAAAAAACATTTATTATAATATAATACATTTGCATTATTTATGTATATTTGGATGAATAAGATTATATACATATTTTTATTTAAGCGAGTTAACTTTTATACATTATTTGAATTATTTACATAGATATAGACATATTTCAAATCACAAGATATAAGAAATATATGTTTTTCGAATGGTCGTTGTATACTACGTACAAATATACATGAATTTACACATACCTTCCTTATTGTTTTTGTAAAATTTTCTTGTTGGTTTGAAACAATGTCCTTTTTATTAAAAAGAACAAAAAGATCATTTCTACAATGATCATGTAAAACCTCAAACAACCTCAAACATAAACAGGTATTAGCTTTTAAATAAAATATGTCAAAAACTACAAATCAACACCAAAGCTAAGGATCTAGGATAAAACTACAATTTTGACGATAATGTTGGGACTGATTTCTAGATCTAAGGTGTATATGATAACTACAAAAAATCTTAATACAATTGTAGGAAATACTATAATAAACTAAATAGGCCTACAAATTCTGGTGTTCAAACCACAACTAATTAGTTTATATTTGATAAAAACTATAACCAAATCTGATAAACCTTTATGTATACATTTCTGATCTATTACAAATGAACTAATTAGGTTATTATAAACGATGTATATTAATCTCTCACTCACCTAAAAGCTATCCAAATCTGAATAAACTTTTAGGCCTATATTTCCGAGAATCTATAGATCTACAATTATTCCAAGAAGAGGATTCTTTTAAATTTTTAGATCTGCAAGAAAATAGGAAAGAGGAAGGAAATCTGAATGAAAGGAAGCCTATTCGTAGCACCCTCTCTTTTTCATAAGAATCTGATTTCAATCTTCTAAAATCTATGTTTGTTTAGGTTTTATATGTTTAGATTGTTTCAGAAGAGATTTGGAAGAAGAGAAAATGGCAGAGCCTCGCTGCTTCTTTCAGAATTATGTGCAAAAGAATGGGAGTCTGACCCTTTATATATAGGTGTTATAATGACCCTTGGCTGTTAGATTTAATATTGTAAAGATCCATCCGTTTATATAATTTTTAATATATAAATACCCTCAAAAACCTAACCGTCGCTAGGCATTTTCGACCAGAGGGGTCGACCCATAGGTCGACCACCTGATCGACCACTAGGGTCGACTTATAACAACTCGCATATTTCATGTAATATATTTAAATATTTTATTTATTTATAACATTGATAATCGAGTTATGTCCCAAAAGTCGCTTTCATACAGATGAATTTGGACCCGAAACCACTTCCATTGAGTTTTGGGTTAGCCAACCTGACCCACTTTCTTAAACCTACCACGACCCTCTCTACCACATTCATTCATTCCTAAGGGTTAGGAAATTAGAAATGTTTAACGTCCCACTTTTTACAACAATTTAGGCTGAACTTAATTGCCACAGTTAACCCAAATTACACAGAAAAGCAGAATGTTAAGGGAAAGAAATTAGAGGATGAGAGAGAAAGAAAGAAATATTAGTATATAAGAAAGAAGTACATCAGAATCTCATAGTGGAACGAACAAAATATGTAATATAACAACATTTCTTTACATAAAAGAAAATTTGTATACACATACCAATCATCAAAGTACAACATGTATCAGATACAACAGAATAACTTTAAATAATTAACGGTGAAGCCTCCTGCTTCCAGCTCCTGAAACTCCAAGCGAAAACTAACCTGTCAAATATGTTCGATCTGACCCGAGCATATTTTGAAGCAAAGCAAAAACACCCGGATCAGTCTGGAATATTTTCAGTGCTAAATTCACATCAACAATCGGTTTAACTTTAGAAATCTTTTTGAAATAAAATGATAATAGTAAGACCAACCCACATATAAATACGGATGGTTTTTACCTTACTATAACCCAAAACATTTTTAAGAATAATATTATTTTGATATTATAATAGTGTCTATCAAATCACAAATAAATAGTAATCTAGCAAACGTTTGCATCTCATGCTCCACATATATATTATGCAATCAAAACCCCGGTGCTTACTGTAGATTGGATTCCTACTATGACAAAGTATGGAAACACCTGCCAATAGTGTATCTCTAGAGGCGAATACATTAGGTTCAACAAGAACATCTTGCAACCCGGCCCACAAATGACCAACCACTCATTTCGCTTGAGTGTATCGAATGTATATCACCAACGGTTGGGATCAGCAATCGTCTCCCGAAAAGGGACAGCATCGAAATAGATTAAAGAATGAAATGGGTTTTCTCTAGATAGGTGATTATACACCCTAATGGGAGCGACCCACTAGCGATTTTGCCTGCCCTATTTCTGTCATTTCCCGGTTGATGAGGCTTGAGATTATAATCGACTTTTGGAACACCCGGCCATAATTGTAACACCCCGCCTCCGCTAGGGTCACTCGCAAAGGAATGCACTAGCTTTAGAGGGGCATTATTGGTAAACATGCACAGAAATATCACAAGACAGAACATATAAAATAGCGGAAGTAAAATCAAACTTTCATAACATGAATAAATAAGGTCTAAAGCCTTTTACATCAGAGTACATCAAAACCTGTCTTGCAATAGTAAAGAAGCGTAAAGACATTTTCGAAAATTATTCCCCAAGTAAAACAGTAAAGTAGCCATAGCCAAGAAAAGTCCAAGCCATCCATGATGACCTTCAAGCAGAAGAAGTCCGAATTAAACAACAGTATTTCCTCCCTGTAACCCGGGGGGGGACGGAAGACTTGAAGCGAAACAAAACGGGTCAGTCAAAAAGACTGAGTAAGCCCTATCTACTATCAGCATAAAAACTAGTAAAGTTAACTGACATGAGAAACTGAGATGAACATAAGCATGATGACAAGATAGATAAGCTAAATCAAAATAACAGGATGAACTACTGAACTCAGATAAACTAAGGTGTCATGATAAATTACGATGTCCAGATAAAACAAGGTATCCCATCGTCAGGTTCCTATCAAGTATAATATCCCCAAGATATCTATCACGTATAACGTCCCATGGTATCTATCCTGTATTTTAGCTCTGCACCTACCATACTAGTATCCCCACCGTATCATGTGTTAACCATGAATGACCCTTACTCAAAAGTCGTGTAATGGTTCATGTCAACCTAATATATCGCATTTATAGGTTACTCAACTCGTATGTTTCTTTCCATGTAAATGTTCAGTTCCTTGCCGTAGACCGTACGGGCTTTCCCATGAGGTTCTATACTACTCCAATGTAATTCCATGATCCTTAAGCTCGTTTGGACTGTTACCCTAGACCTAGCTAGGCTTTCCCAACATGAATCATCGTTTGTGCAAGTAGGACTTATGCCACCTAGGACCACTAGTGATTATGCTTACCTATTGCACGTTTTCGTATTTCGGTTTGGGTTCAACCACCCAGGGCCATTAGGAATTACGCTAACCGTCAACCACGCCCTTTTTCCCACGCATTCATCGTGAATCGTTTTTCCATGACTGTATGCACATGTATCACATCGTGCCATCCGAGTCCTGTCACAGGGCAGATCAAGAAATACAGGACTCGGTCGGGAGCTTTCGATTTATCTGTCGATGCAGATGCTAAGGTCTGTTTTTCCTATACGTGGCTATGGTCCCACGAGACCACTCCCTCAACTAGTGAAAGACAAGACAGGATAAATCTTGTATGAGAACACACTACTGGCCAACCCACATCCTAGCCTTACCGCAACCATAATTAGATAGCAATTATGGTATTTTGGGCGTTCTCTGCCTTTCCGTACGTACACGCTTGACCAAAGATGGTAGGTAGCCTGACGAAATGCTATCTAGGGCACGACCGTGTATCGTCGACTATCCCCTATCCATCCCCGTCTTTAGGTCGCTCGTATAGCAACCAAGGCATACTCTTGGTTCTTCTAACGTAGACCTTAACCTCTCATGAGCCTAGTGCGATCACCTGGCAGCTCACAGAGGGATACCAAGAATATCCTCACGTTCCCCGAAGCCGCTGCTTCGTTACCCAGTTCGCTGGAGCTTTTATCTAAATCAGATAACTTGCTCCTACTCGTGTGCTTAAACGATGACCTACCTTATCGGGTTACTCATCCAATATATGAACTGGTCCAAAATTCCTTGACTAAGAATTATTACTTAGCTATTCTCCAACTAAGGTTTACCACTTAGCTTATTCCCATTATTCTTGTTAATTACGGTTATCCACCTAATTCTCTGAACTAGGGTTTATATAATGGATTAAGTGTCACTTAAGTTCATGACTTAATCCGTCTACAAATCATGTCAAAATTGGCTAGTATCCAAGTTCAAGACTTAACCCTACAAACCATGTGTCAAGTTGGGTAAGTATATTAAGCAATTCACGACTTAACCTCGTCCAATTATCATTCTAGATTGGTTAAGTATATATTAACTTGACCCTATCAATTTACTTAGTCAAATCGGTCAAGTGTATTCAAGCGATTCGTGACTTAGCCCTATCATGTTTTCACGTTATATTGGTTAACTCAACCACATCAAATTAACGAGTTAGATTGGTTAAGTATAGGTCACTTAACCACATCAAATCATCGTGTTAGATTAGTTAAGTGTTTAACTTAACCCCCTTTAACTACCAAGTTGGATTAATTAAGTCTAGGCTAACTTAACCCCATCCGATTTCCATGTTTAGATTAGTTAAGTCTAAGTTAACTTAACCCCATCCATTAACTGTATTATACGGTTAAGTGTCATTAAGGAAACTTACTTAACCTTATCATGTGGCATTAATTACTTAATGCACCCCAACCTCTCACATTAGACTTTGTTGTGGTTACTAGTTAAGCCGGTCGGTTCCGGGTAGCTTTACACCACGACTTGGTCTAACCTCGGGTTCAAGCACAACATGACCAACTTCTCACATTGGGTCCTATTGTTTGCAACTACTAGTTAGGCCGGTCGGTTCCGGGTAGCTTTATGTTGCAAACTCAACCCAACCTCGAGTTGGTCACTTTCATGTTTAGTCTAGTGTCATGTTCATATTCAAGTTTTCTTAAGAATATGGGTAGACCTAACTCAATAGGTAAATTCCCAATTCCATAGTATGGGTAGACCTAACTTAATAGGTAAATTCCCAATTTCATATTTTCAAGCATACTTACATGTCAACTTCCATGTTATATTTCAAGTCATGTTTTTAAGTTATATTTTCATGTCATTAGAAATTACCCATAACATAACCCAACGCTTTTAAACTCGCATATACGTTCGCAACAACGTAATGGATTAAAAGAATGGACTTGGCAAAGACATGACAAAAATGGATATTAAGCCACAAGTTAATCATGGTGGCAAATGAGGCACAAATGTGTTCATTAACTTGCATGTTACATTCTTAAGCCTCAAAAACATGCATAAACCCAAACTTGGCACATAAGCGAATCATGGTGACAAAAGACATGGAATGATGACTAGTAACTCGCATATATCATCATATAAGGGTTATGACTTCATATGCAAGTTGACATAAAGGTTATGAGGGTTCTCATGTTGCATAATGCAACATTTCAACATAAAGGTTGTAGCTTTTAGCCCACAAGATCAAGATAATGATGACATGATAGCATGTATCATACTTAATGATCAAACCCAAACTTGCAACATGAACATTTAACTTCATAGTTAATATCTAAGAGTAGGGAAAGGGCTTACATTGCTATGAAGACACAAAAATATATATAGATTGAGACAAAGCCCTTATGCAATCGAATAAACCCAAAATGCAAGCTCCAATAGAAAAACCCTTGAGCCAAAATGAATCAAAACTCTTGCTTTATGATGTAAATATGGAAACTTGACTTGAATGCAAGCTAATGATGCTCATACAAGCTTGAAAACACTTGTATGCATTGAAAATCTCTCATAGAAATAACTTAGGAATTTTATGAAGAGAGTGGAGGCCATGAGAGTAATAATTTTGCCATAGGTTAGTTGCATGAATGAATAATGAGGATTTAGGAGTAGGTTAGGGGCTTATTTATAGAGATTAGGAGTGATTAGGACCTTAGGATTAACCTAGGATCAACCTGGACCATCAGATTTCGAACCAGGCCCAAAAACCTAGCCAAAACAGAAAACAGGTGCACCAGGCAAAACTGCCCGGCCACCATAAGTCGACACCCAAGTCGACAGGGCTGTCGACTTGGGTCATGCCATGTCGACTCCCAAGTCGACAGCCCTATCGACTTGGGGTGGCTAGCGGGAATTTTCCCGCCTAGCCTTCTAGGCCAAATTTTCGAAATTAGAACTCGTTTTTGAACTTGAATTTTCTGAAAACTTCGTCGGACCATAACTTGGTCATACGGACTCCGATTCTCGAAAACTCAGACTCTATTTCGCGTATTTTTCCGAGACAAACGCAATGGCATAGCCTGTTTTACTTGATTCAGAATTTAAAATTAAATTCTGCCTTGATTCTCGTCTTAACATGTTATCGAAATACGGGTTGTTACATTCTCCCCACCTTTTAGGATTTCGTCCCCGAAATCTCCAAGTTAGGAAGAACATATCCTACCATCCATCATTCATCTACTCAAAACATCATCCACAAGCAACCATTGTCCTTAGATGATTTCTAATGCTGTATGAATATATGCAAAACGTGTGTGTACATGTTCCTTAGCTAATGCTAATGATCAGGCCTGAATAATCTTTCTAATGCAAAATATGTATAGTGCCATGAATCCAACATGTATGCAAATAATCCTAGTCATATAGATACTATATGCGTGCACAATCATTCATTCATATGCAACAACCGTATGATAATACATTCGATTTTATCCATAAACAAGTATAAATACTCGTGCATATGCAATATGAAATGTGACCGAGTCGAGCTAGTATCTAATGTGTATTCGCGCATCCACGAGCAACCACTTGCAACCACTTGCAACCATATCAATCATAACATGTTTCAAATACATGTTTACATCCATAGGGTTCTACCTAGGATTCCCTGAAACAGGGTCGAGAAGATAAACAAGACAAACTCCTTACGGGGTTTGTAACAGAAAATAGGACCGAGAGGATGTCCACAAAAGATAGCCTACAAGTAAGCTCTACAGAAAACAGGGATCAAGTATATACTCCCAAAAAGAGATATCATGCGCGTATCTAGTCTTTGACCATCAAAGTCGTATTTCCTTGAGCTTAATTCCATTGTGCCTTGACCGTCTTTTAACTTCGCGATTTCGTAGCTTCTTTTTTCCTGTTTCCATAACATGAGCTGGAACTCATTTCTTCGTCGCCTCTCGTTCCACTTGCACTTATCCTTTTTCTAGAATACTTGGCGCAAACATGACTGCGTACTCATGATCTCATGCAAGCTTTCCAAAATTCACTAGTGAATCTTGGATCTCGTTTATATGCTATAAGTTATTCCATGTAGAAGAACTTTCTCTTGAAAGTAAACAGATGTCAACCAGGTTATCAAGCGCACTTACTAGGGTGATCTCTATAACCCATGCATAAATGAAGTAAACCATCCGTCTTATCGGCGAACACCACTCGATCGTGCTTCAAATTTCCAATAAAGGCATCAAGGGATTCTAAGTAACTAGTCATGACAGAACCTCAGAAAGGTTACACGATACTTCGAGGGTATTACCAAGGCTAGTCAAAAGGTCTAACTACCCTCCTATCAAAACCGAGAGTGGCACCCCCTACTGGATAACCACTTCATCCCTAGAATCCATCCATAGCTTATAAACATAAGAATTATTTCCAAACTCAACACTTGGCATAGACATTCTCAAATCCAAACAAGTCATGTATAAATGGACTGATTCTCCAATAGGACTTTGAGACAAAAATGGGATTCTCTCTTACGCTAGTACTTAAGGTGCAGAGACTCAACTATCGAAGCAGACTTAAATGATATGAAAAACGAAGTCCTAACGGGATGATAGAGAAGAAAAGCTAAACTTTTAACAAGATCGTTACCCTCCTTCTGAGGTACCCTAGAAATGAGAGCATACTATTGCCCTCCCGATGATCTTGTCCTTGTCCCATAATACTTAACTATCCGCCCCGTTTTACCATGCCAAAGGTACTCTCTCGTCATGGGTTTCATTGTTCATCTTTCTCCCTCCTTTGAGGACTAAGCCATACCAACAAGTTGCTCATCCTTAAGCTCGTATCCTTTATCCTCTTTCTCACTATCCTTTCTTATAACGCGGCCACTGGTCTCTCGAGAACCACCTCCATCGTATGGAAAGCACTTTCGTAGATAGAAAAGACTAGTCGCAGTTAAAACCACTGTGACTATAGATGGAGGAAAGAAAGGAAAAGAGATTCAATTAAGGAAACAAGGATAGTGCTAATGTCCTTTGGGGAATAGCCTTTTTCTTTTAAAAGAAAATTTTCTTGAAAAATGCTTCTTTGTAAACGATTTTCAAATAGTTTTCAGAAGGTCTTTAAAAACTTTTGCCCAGTCTGGTAACCTTCTGCTCTGATACCACGTGTAACACCCCGCCTCCGCTAGGGTCACTCGCAAAGGAATGCACTAGCTTTAGAGGGGCATTATTGGTAAACATGCACAAAAATATCACAAGACAGAACATATAAAATAGCAGAAGTAAAATCAAACTTTCATAACATGAATAAATAAGATCTAAAGCATTTTACATCAGAGTACATCAAAACTTGTCTTGCAATAGTAAAGAAGCATAAAGACATTTTCGAAAATTATTCCCTAAGTAAAACAGTAAAGTAGCCATAGCCAAGAAAAGTCCAAGCCATCCATGATGACCTTCAAGCAGAAGAAGTCCGAATTAAACAACAGTATTTCCTCCCTGTAACCCGGGGGGGAAACGGAAGACAAGAAGCGAAACAAAACGGGTCAGTCAAAAAGACTGAGTAAGCCCTATCTACTATCAGCATAAAAACTAGTAAAGTTAACTGACATGAGAAACTGAGATGAACATAAGCATGATGACAAGATAGATAAGATAAATCAAAATAACAGGATGAACTACTGAACTCAGATAAACTAAGGTGTCATGATAAATTGCGATGTCTAGATAAAACAAGGTATCCCATCGTCAGGTTCCTATCAAGTATAATATCCCCAAGATATCTATCACGTATAACGTCCCATGGTATCTATCCTGTATTTTAGCTCTGCACCTACCATACTAGTATCCCCACCGTATCATGTGTTAACCATGAATGACCCTTACTCAAAAGTCGTGTAATGGTTCATGTCAACCTAATATATCGCATTTATAGGTTACTCAACTCGTATGTTTCTTTCCGTGTAAATGTTCAGTTCCTTGCCGTAGACCGTACGGGCTTTCCCATGAGGTTCTATACTACTCCAATGTAATTCCATGATCCTTAAGCTCGTTTGGACTGTTACCCTAGACCTAGCTAGGCTTTCCCAACATGAATCATCATTTGTGCAACTAGGACTTCTGCAACCTAGGACCACTAGTGATTATGCTTACCTATTGCACGTTTTCGTATTTCGGTTTGGGTTCAACCACCCAGGGCCACTAGGAATTACGCTAACCGTCAACCGCGCCCTTTTTCCCACGCATTCATCGTGAATCGTTTTTCCATGACTGTATGCACATGTATCACATCGTTCCATCCGAGTCCTGTCACAGGGCAGATCAAGAAATACAGGACTCGGTCGGGAGCTTTCGATTTATCTGCCGATGCAGATGCTAAGGTCTGTTTTTCCTATACGTGGCTATGGTCCCACGAGACCACTCCCTCAACTAGTGAAAGACAAGACAGGATAAATCCTGTATGAGAACACACTACTGGCCAACCCACATCCTAGCCTTACCGCAACCATAATTAGATAGCAATTATGGTATTTTGGCTGTTCTCTGCCTTTCCGTACGTACACGCTTGACCAAAGATGGTAGGTAGCCTGACGAAATGCTATCTAGGGCACGACCGTGTATCGTCGACTATCCCCTATCCATCCCCGTCTTTAGGTCGCTCGTATAGCAACCAAGGCATACTCTTGGTTCTTCTAACGCAGACCTTAACCTCTCATGAGCCTAGTGCGATCACCTGGCAGCTCACAAAGGGATACCAAGAATATCCTCACGTTCCCCGAAGCCGCTGCTTCGTTACCCAGTTCGCTGGAGCCTTTATCTAAATCAGATAACTTGCTCCTACTCGTGTGCTTAAAGGATGACCTACCTTATCGGGTTACTCATCCAATCTATGAACTGGTCCAAAATTCCTTGACTAAGAATTATTACTTAGCTATTCTCCAACTAAGGTTTACCACTTAGCTTATTCCCGTTATTCTTGTTAATTATGGTTATCCACCTAATTCTCTGAACTAGGGTTTATATAATGGATTAAGTGTCACTTAAGTTCATGACTTAATCCGTCTACAAATCATGTCAAAATTGGCTAAGTATCCAAGTTCAAGACTTAACCCTACAAACCATGTGTCAAGTTGGGTAAGTATATTAAGCAATTCACGACTTAACCTCATCCAATTATCATTCTAGATTGGTTAAGTATATATTAACTTGACCCTATCAATTTACTTAGTCAAATCGGTCAAGTGTATTCAAGCGATTCGTGACTTAGCCCTATCATGTTTTCACGTTATATTGGTTAAGTATTGGTTAACTCAACCACATCAAATTAACGAGTTAGATTGGTTAAGTATAGGTCACTTAACCACATCAAATCATCGTGTTAGATTAGTTAAGTGTTTAACTTAACCCCCTTAAACTACCAAGTTGGATTAATTAAGTCTAAGCTAACTTAACCCCATCCGATTTCCATGTTTAGATTAGTTAAGTCTAAGTTAACTTAACCCCATCCATTAACTGTATTATACGGTTAAGTGTCATTAAGGAAACTTACTTAACCTTATCATGTGGCATTAATTACTTAATGCACCCCAACCTCTCACATTAGACTTTGTTGTGGTTACTAGTTAAGCCGGTCGGTTCCGGGTAGCTTTACACCACAACTTGGTCTAACCTCGGGTTCAAGCACAACATGACCAACTTCTCACATTGGGTCCTATTGTTTGCAACTACTAGTTAGGCCGGTCGGTTCCGGGTAGCTTTATGTTGCAAACTCAACCCAACCTCGAGTTGGTCACTTTCATGTTTAGTCTAGTGTCATGTTCATATTCAAGTTTTCTTAAGAATATGGGTAGACCTAACTCAATAGGTAAATTCCCAATTCCATAGTATGGGTAGACCTAACTTAATAGGTAAATTCCCAATTTCATATTTTCAAGCATACTTACATGTCAACTTCCATGTTATATTTCAAGTCATGTTTTTAAGTTATATTTTCACGTCATTAGAAATTACCCATAACATAACCCAACGCTTTTAAACTCGCATATACGTTCGCAACAACGTAATGGATTAAAAGAAGAGACTTGGTAAAGACATGACAAAAATGGATATTAAGCCACAAGTTAATCATGGTGGCAAATGAGGCACAAATGTGTTCATTAACTTGCATGTTACATTCTTAAGCCTCAAAAACATGCATAAACCCAAACTTGGCACATAAGCGAATCATGGTGACAAAAGACATGGAATGATGACTAGTAACTCGCATATATCATCATATAAGGGTTATGACTTCATATGCAAGTTGACATAAAGGTTATGAGGGTTCTCATGTTGCATAATGCAACATTTCAACATAAAGGTTGTAGCTTTTAGCCCACAAGATCAAGATAATGATGACATGATAGCATGTATCATACTTAATGATCAAACCCAAACTTGCAACATGAACATTTAACTTCATAGTTAATATCTAAGAGTAGGGAAAGGGCTTACATTGCTATGAAGACACAAAAATATATATAGATTGAGACAAAGCCCTTATGCAATCGAATAAACCCAAAATGCAAGCTCCAATAGAAAAACCCTTGAGCCAAAATGAATCAAAACTCTTGCTTTATGATGTAAATATGGAAACTTGACTTGAATGCAAGCTAATGATGCTCATACAAGCTTGAAAACACTTGTATGCATTGAAAATCTCTCATAGAAATAACTTAGGAATTTTATGAAGAGAGTGGAGGCCATGAGAGTAATAATTTTGCCATAGTTTAGTTGCATGAATGAATAATGAGGATTTAGGGGTAGGTTAGGGGCTTATTTATAGAGATTAGGAGTGATTAGGACCTTAGGATTAACCCTAGGATCAACCTGGACCATCAGATTTCGAACCAGGCCCAAAAACCTAGCCAAAACAGAAAACAGGTGCACCAGGCAAAACTGCCCGGCCACCATAAGTCGACACCCAAGTCGACAGGGCTGTCGACTTGGGTCATGCCATGTCGACTCCCAAGTCGACAGCCCTGTCGACTTGGGGTGGCTGGCGGGAATTTTCCCGCCTAGCCTTCTAGGCCAAATTTTCGAAATTAGAACTCGTTTTTGAACTTGAATTTTCTGAAAACTTCGTCGGACCATAACTTGGTCATACGGACTCCGATTCTCGAAAACTCAGACTCTATTTCGCGTATTTTTCCGAGACGAACGCAATGGCATAGCCCGTTTTACTTGATTCAGAATTTAAAATTAAATTTTTCCTTGATTCTCGTCTTAACATGTTATCGAAATACGGGTTGTTACAATAATTCACTTTGAATGTTACATTGTCAAATCCGCTAGATTTCACTAATTGACGTCCATAAAAATACACTAGGCGTTAAGCTAAGAGAAGGTGTCTTCTCCGCTATCAACAGTAATATGTTTGAGGAAATCAACGTTCGTGATCCCTTTGGAAATACTCTGTCAAGCACTCGTACAAGTCATCCAGGAATAGGATGAACCGAAGGCACCCTCCTACCGCATCCAAGGAATCACCCTATAGATCAGTTGCGAGTAGTCCTTGCAAATCCGTAGATCTCAATCAAGACAGAACCACAGTATATCTTTGGCTGTAGACTAGAGATTATTAGTAGTTCCTCCGTTATGAATATCAACGGTCTTCAATTACTCCATCTTTACCCCTTGCAAGTTGGCATCGTACGTAATGTTGACTCGAAGTTGTTTTGGGTCTAGTTCCCATCCCGGTCTCTTCGAAACAACACGTCAGAAGGTCCAATACAATATTTCATTGATAGTTTGGTGTTTTAACTATCAATGTCAAACCAGTACGATCAAGTATATTGGTAGCTCAGGTTCTTATTTTTAAAACCGTTCATTTAAAAATCTTTATCAAATCACTTAAAATCATTCCCTCGACTTAAAGTCGATTCCATTTAAATATCTTGCCAACTCATCTTTTGTTTCGTCGTTTGGAAATAATACCTCTCGTTTATTCTCACTTTGATTTATTCTCTTTAATTCTGAAAATATTTCTATATTTCCATTAACCATTTATTTCCTTTATTCTGGAAATGTCCATATATTAATACATCGTTAATTCACTAATATTATCACATTTTTCAATTCTTATGCAGTAAAAACCCTGTTAAATGACACATGCTTATTTAAAACTCTACGGCTTTAACTCCACTACTTAAATTCCAAGTATTTATTTATTTCTGTTTCGAAATTAGTATAACCCTTCCATTCTAATTATTTATTATATTTTAAATAAATATAATTTACTCCTATTATTTCTACTTCCAAGAAAATAGTGCTGTATAAATAACCTATATGTATAATTAAACTATATGTCTCAACTTGGCTAAACAAATGTTCGTTTACACTGTTTAATTTAAAACTTATTATATTAAATTTCATTCCAAAACTTACAAATAGATTGCAAATGTTTTACGAGAATAATATCTCCTTTCCAAACTCCTTTTCCGTTATAAACTAATACCATTCCTCGATAATACTGAAGTTGGTCAAGTGGGGTATTTTATTTACATCTCAGACCTTAATTGACAACGTTCTTATCTCAGAGCAGATAGAGGTTCATGACTTAAAACCCATGTTCTTATAATATCGATCAGATCTTACTTCTTATTTAAACCATGGTTTATGATTTGTACCCTTTCTTTTGAATATCTCAATCAACCATCACCATTTTACTTAATATATTTTTAAGTAAATCATCTACCCAAATATTAACCATTTGCTTCAAAACTCCTATATAGTATTCAGTTCATAACTTGGGTTATATTACACTAATCCATTCGCTAACCATAAATCCCTTTTCCAATTTTCTTTTATTCAAAACATTAACTATCCTTTTTACCTTTCAAATTTCACTTTGATTATGCCATTTACTTAATTTGGTTCTTAAGTAAAATGTTTATTTAAAACCCTTATCTTAGTTTAAAACTTCAAATCCACTTTTCTTATAACTTGGATTTGTTTTTTTAATACTTTATCCAAAAGTCCTTTTAACATCGTCAAAAACTAATGGTTGGATTTGATAACCAAAATCCTTTTATTTACTTCTTTACTTAAATCAATAAGTACTTCCATTTTAATATGGTTTTATTAATCATTCCTTACATTTGAAAAATCCCTTTTTAAATCATATCTATTTTTACTTAATTCTTGATTAAGTAAACTCCTTTCCCAATCACTAAACTTCTAGCTTATAAATTCTTTTATTAACATGTCTTATATAACTTGATTTCATCAACTGAAGTACATTACTTCATTTTTAATAGGTTAGTTAATATTATTATGATAATAATTTATTTTATAAATAACAAACTATTTTATAATCATCTTAAATACGGTTACGTAAGGTTAATTAGCTCTTATAAACAATCGTTAAACCTAAATAACAAAATCTCATTTAATCGCTTCTCTTAAAACCAATTATTTCATGTTATTAACCCTTCGGTTAACATACGACTTCTTTATGAAATAAAACTATATAAATTATTTTAACATTCCTTTATAAACAAAGTTATAAATATTTGTCTTATTTAAAAACTCATTATTTAAATAAATTAATTAAAAATTAAATTTTGATTCAGTTAAAAATAAAATTTTAACTTTAAAATTCATCAATTTGCCTGACATCAAATTACTGTTTCAAAACGATGGATTTAGACCATCTACTGCCAATTACCCATCAATACTGCATATTGATTTAAAACATGACAACTGTTGAATTTAGATTCGACAATTAATATTTATGCAATCATCGATATCTAAACAGGATATGATATAAATTGGAATAAACAAACAATATGAAAATAACAAATAATATATAATTTATTTGAGGAATCCGGTTGGATTCCTCCGACCTGTTCTTACCTGCACAACAGTTTATAATTTTGTTTTAACACTAGTATATGAAATATCATGCATTTGAATGGTCAATTTATAAATACAGACAACCAATAAATAAATAAAAATCATCCAAAACATCTATAGCGTCCATTCAGCCAGTAAATGATAAATATTAATGATATGAGTTTAACACATCGCAATATTTTAGAAGTGTGAGAATTAACTCACCATTTTTTTCTCCGACGATGTTGCGTTATTTTACATAGTTTCAAACTAACGTTTGAAACTACACAAAATCCCAGATTTCTCTGAATCATTCCGTTTCGGTTCAAACACGTCGGCACCGTGATTACGGACTCATTGACACTTGTTTTATCCAATTCTCTTTACGACTAATAAAGTTATCACTATATCAAATTTTAATACGTTAGCAATTAATAAACTAAAATAATAATTATTTAATTTCCATTAATTATCGTGATTAGTCATCACTAATCTACTTCCAAATCCACGATTTGTTTCCTGCTATCTTGCTTCATTCTCGTGATTTCAAGTTTCCCATAACCACGTTCTGATCAAAAATACCGCCTGCAGCACCAATATAAATTTATATATGTTTAATTTAATCATTAACCCCTCATTAAAACTTAATTATTTAATTAAATTACCCTTAAAAAGAATTTCGGTCGAATACTGTTTCTCTCCCCTCCTTCAAAATGCGATTGTATACTGCAGCTCCTTCTTCGAGCCACGCATGCTCACACCGCCTTCAGCATCACCATGGCGAGATTCAGACTGCCGCCGTCCATACCATGTCCAGCGCCTCCCCTAAAACTAATACAGACCGAATTCTCCTCTGAACCATGATCTCCCATCACCTTCAACTCGAACAACACCTGGCCAACAATTTTCCATTGTCGTCGCTCAAGCTAACCACCAGACTTCCCATTATTAACACCGCCAGACCCGCTGCTGAGAGCAAAGCCTGTGCCAACCGCCAACCATCATTAGCTAGTTAACTACATCCCGCGATTTGTATTTCCAATACACATTGCTCCACCTGTGACCGGACTCACCACGGAGCCTCCCCAACGTCCTATCTCGCCGGGACCAGCACTTACACCAAGCTAAAAAATCACCCAGTCAACGCTCTAGAAGGAAACAAACGCGCCAGACTAGTTGAGGTGTTTGCGGTCGGAATAGAAAAGAAAGGAGTCAGGTTTCTTCTTCTAGAAGAATCGACTGTGAGATATATTTTAAGAAAAAGATCAGTGAGGAAAAGAATACTGTTGTTTGTTTATTTTTGGTTACTGGTTTGCTATGTTTTTAGTTCGAGGAAGGAAGAGACAATTGTGTGCAGAATAAATAGAATGAGAAGGAAGCAATGTAGACAGGCTCATGTGCGACGGTCAGGGAATTTTCTTTTCATTGTCGCGCATGGGTTACCACTGATTGGGCAAAAAGAGAAAGTACTGCATGTGAGGTGGTTAGAATACATATGCGGGGAGGCAAGAATTTCATATTTGTACAAGGGGAAAATAAATGGGATAGATAGATAGTGCAGGATTTTCTTTGAATTGTCACACCGTGATGGCAGAACGAGGTTGCACCATGCATGTGCATTTCCTTTTTATTTTGCAGAGTTTTATATCCTTTTCCAGTTCGCATGTGAGAATCCATAAGATAAGCACGTGCTAATGTTTCAGTTGGTAGGGAAAGTTCGGCGGTAACATTTGGGGAAGGCACAATAAACAATTTTTTTATTTTTATTATACGCAAGAGTCACGTGGAATGATCTGAAGCAAATTTTCAAAAATAATGTAAGCGAGGGCAGAGAATTAAAAACGAGGTGACAAATGATTTTACGTTGAGATGACAGAAATTTTTTGTTTGGAGAAACCGACGATTTTTATTTAAAAAGACTAATGATATTTTATAGCATATACACTTGACGTTCACGATACCTACGAACCCCGACCGTAAGAGGTTGAAAATTATATCATAATCTAATTGTTAGGGTTTTAAATCGATAAAATATACATCGATAAAATAAATAAATTCATTGAAAATAAATTATTATTATCAAATCGATTCAAACAAAACTCATATAACTTCAGAAATAAACCAATTAACCCTTAAACTCGATATATTGAATTTCAAGTTAAAAGGTTACCCAATGTATTAAAAATCCTCTACTTTATATGAAATAAATCATTATATTTTACAAACAAATTTTAAAGCGACTATTTGAAAATTTGATTTGGCCATAAAACAAAATCTATACTATGAAAACTCGATTTTCCCACTCCATTAGAAAATTATTACCAAATGATTCGGACGTTTCTTGTTTCGAAGAAATCCGACTTGTTTTGGATCCTGTATAACCAATTAAAGTTCAAGACGCTATATTACGAACTACCGCGCCACTGTAGTTCATTATATAATTAAAATTATAAATTAAACATTTAAACAACGTTTATAAATGATATCTGTAAAACCCCACGTCCATTAATGTCACTCACAAAGGGAATGCATTAACTTCTATGGAGCGTTTTAAGTGTGTATAGAACAGAAACTTAACAACAAGACAGATATAAAACAGTACTTAAAAATTCAAAACTTCATTCATTGCAGCGGTAAACAAATAAGTTTGGTTACATCATCAAAAACCAAAGACAAGAGTCAAGTACATAATATCCATCTTGACAAAATCAGAGTACATAAAATAAAAAGCATAAACCCCAAAGTAGATAGCCATAAAGAAGATGAGCTGAAACTTTACTTTCAGCAATCCAAGCTTTCCCAAAAGAGAGAGAAATATAGCGATCCAAATCAAGCTCCACTAGCACTAGTCCCACCCTAAGAACCTGGGGGGAAAGGAAGAAAAGAGGCGAAAATAAAGGGGGTCAGACATAAAGTCTGCCAAGTACAATAACTTTAACAATGTAATTATTAAAGTAACTAGGATAAGGCATAAGCTGGCAAAACAAGGAATGACTGCGAACAAAATGGGCATGGTAAGGAAAACAAGAGGAATAAGATAACGTTAATTGCGCCTCCAACACTATAGGATAATTACCATACTGCACCAATACTAGTCACCCTAAAAGTTGATCCCGCCTACTGAACATAATAATCATAATGGTAGTTTCGTGTACCCCTAGATGTCTTCATAGGTGTCGCCTGCTCCTATCTCCACTAGTTGTACCCACTACCCTCCCCTTTTCTAATCACAATGTTTATAATATGGTAGTTGCACTCCTAGCTACCGTCATTGGTGCCTCCTGCTCCTATCTCCGCTAGTCGTACCCACTACCTTTCCCATTCGATCGGCTCTCTAAGTCGTAGATACCCATGCTGGTCCCACAATGGGGTGTATCACTCCCCAAAGAGGCAACCCGATACCACTAGAGATGCACGGCTTATACCTACACGATGCAACAACGTCTTACCTACCGGCCCGGGACCATGCACGCACATGACCCCCTTGGACTTGCGTTGCCACCGCTAACCCGTTTTGACCTCTTACAATCAAATCCAGTAAGCGTGTCCCATCCTCAACTTAGGTCAATCTCACAAAGATACTAAATGGGTTACTGGTTTGAAAAGGGCCCCCATGCCTGACACAAGCTTTCCACCTATGCTTGGTCCCCACTAAGGTTTCCCACTTAACCCCATTCTTATTCATGTCTTCTTACATATTTCCATTTGGTTAAGTGTTTCTAATCGTATTTCACAAGCCACCCAAGGCACCCAATTAACCCCCATGTCCCACTTACATGTTTATCTTGGTTAAGTGTTTATAATCGCATTTCACCAGCCACCTAAGGCACCCATTTAACCCCCATGTCCCATTTACATGTTTATCTTGGTTAAGTGTTACTTAATTCATTAAAGCCGTAACTCTTGTAGGACCTCTCACATTAGACTGGCATTTGTGGTTGCTGGATTTGCTGGGCGGGTCCAGGCAGTCTTATACCACAAACGAGTCTAACCTCGGGTCTTTGCAACTTGTTACGCATTTAATTTATGCCTAAGATCTCCCACATTAGACAGGCATTTGTGGTTGCTGGATTTGTCGGCCGGGTCCGGGCAGTCTTATACCACAAACGAGTCTAACCTCGTGTCTTAAGCGGTTAATTATTCACATAATTAATTATCCCAAATTTGAATTA
>JASFAX010004833.1:0-38149 GCA_030737875.1 Allium sativum
CACCAATGGTTGGGATAAAAAACCTTTACTCGAAAGAGACAGCATTGAAAGAATAAAGAAGCAGATGGAAATTCTCTAGATCAGGTGATAATACACCCTACTTAGGAGAGACCCACTTAGCCATGCGACTTACTCGATTTTATACAATTTACCGATTGTGAGGCTTGAGTTTATAATTATCTCTTTGAACATATGGCCACCATTCACTTTGAATGCCACATTGTCAGATCCGCCAAATGACGTCCACAAAAATACTATGGATGTTCGCACCACTAAACAGAAGTACGTTTGTAAAGATCAATGTATGTGACTCTTAAGAAATACTATGTCAGACATTCTTCCATACAAGTCATCCAGAAATAGGATGATCTGACGGCACTCTCCTACCACATCTTAGGAATCACCCTATGGATTGGTAGTGAGTAGTCCTTGCAAATCCGTAGATTTCAACCACGACAGAGTCACGGTATATCTCTGGACATTAAACCAGTTATATAAAGATCCATGGTCTTCAATTTCTCCATCTCGATCAGTATCTAATATCTTCAACGTTTACATATTCATTGGTCGGAAAGGTTTTCGAATATAAATTCGATCCCGGTCTTTCCGTACCAACAATCGTATTAGCCAGATTTGATAGTCAGTTATTTAACTATCAAATAAACAACAATTCAATCATGAAAATAAAATTAATTCGTTGATTCGGTACTCAGCATTATTTGGCACTTTTTTTATAAATGATTAACGAATGGTTAATTTAAAACTTCTAAAACATTCCATATTTTTAAACATAGTATTCAATTCTCATTTCAATATATTAATCTTCTCAAAACCATTTCAATCCAACATTGAGAAAATATTTAATAACCATACTCGATTTCAATTTACTATTATTTCAAAACATTAATTACAACATTATTCAAGTATTTCTATACCTCAGCATTCATTAGTCCCTGACCGTAATTGGTAAGCGCATAATTTTCTAAGTATCAACCCCGAACACCGAAATCAACATCAAATCAGTACTCAAAAAATCGCTCAACTTAACAATCTCCAATTTGGTTTTAATTCTTGCCTCGACTTATTATCAACCAATATTATTCCACTTCTAATTCGTTCAACCATTTTTTTTTTTTTTTGAAAATCTCGTTTCAATTCCATTATTTAACTAACGTTAATTTTAAATTAATGCTTTTGCCTTATGCCCCCTTTTCAAACTTCATGTATACCACTATGGTCTAATATAAACCCTTTTTATCTCGATCCTTTCTTACTTAATTTAAATATTAAGTAAACATTATACTTAAGCTTCGCATCAGCTTAAATTTTCTTTTACAATTCCCTTCATAAAAGCTCGGGTTTGAATATAAAGCTCGTTCATCAGCTTCTTCAAATTTCAACTAAATTTCATTACCTACTTTGATTACTTACATAAATGAAATAAATTTAAGAAGAAATCGCATTAAATAATATAATAATTTACTTCATCATATACTACCGTAGGGGTAGTTAAATTCTTTATTAACTAAAATAAATAATAAATTCTTTTTAAAACCTTATTAAATTAAAACAAGTATTCATTAATGTATTTCATTAGATTAATTCGAAATAATTCAATCAAATAAACAATTCTAATTAAATTAGTTGACTTCGTCAACTTAAACCATGATCATCTCGTTAATCAACTCTAGTTAGCCCTTCTTTTAAATTAATTAATAATATAATTAATTTAAATAATTCCATTTAATTGTCTCTTGAAAATAATTAATCCAACTCTTAACCATTGCGTTAATTTCTGCTCTTCTACTTATAAATCTTATTAACGTAAGTGTTGGATTTATAAAACCATTTAATAATTACTTATATAACTTACATAGTAAATAATAAATAATAATTTTCTTTCTTAAACCTTTATTCAAATAATAGATTTCCAAAATCTATCTTCAGTTGTAAAATAAATTTTATAACTTCATTACCGTCGATTCACCTGATGGTAAATCAATATTTATAAAACGATAAATTTTTGGGCCAACTACTACTAATTACTTAACCAGTAATGTCTCTTGTTTGAAAAAAAAACATTGAATTTAAATTCAACAGTCGATGATCAAATCAATCGTCCAATCATATCAGTTAAACAGTTCATATAATTATAATATGAAAATAAACAATAAGTTTGAGGAATCCAGATGGATCCTTTTAACCTGTTTTCCCTTTATCCAAATATTATATCTCAAACAAAATCATCTATTTTGATAAACATATGTAATATTCAATAATCAAACAATAATAGCAATCCAAATGTCTACATCTCAATTTAATATGTTAATATTTTTATAAACGTAACCAATGAGGTAAGTTACCTCATTTGGGAAAAATCGTTAAAAAATAACAATTGGTTTAAATTAAATTAAATAAACGTTTTACTTAATAAGCTCAGTCCACACAAATAAATATATATTCAGCATCCATCAAACCATTAATAGTCATAGCACACAAATATTTAAACCTAACATATATAAATATAAGTGAGACAAAACTTAGTGAGTTGAACTCACCTTGATTCTCATTCGTTGTTAAAACAGTTCATTTTAATTAAATTAGATGGTTGTTTAATTTAATTAAAAATTCCCATTGCTACTCACTCTGACCAAACCAGCATCATCCGGTTGTGCTCGTCGACTCGGTTCCAACGCCGCTTGTTTCGTTCCGTTTTGATAACAGAATCATACCTTATCAATTTTATACGTTATTTACTTATTAAATCCAACTATTATAACCATAATTATAATATTTTATTTATTCTAATTACCAATTGTCATTTAATATGGTATTCGCTTTATTTAAATCAATAATATTAACACTTAAATAATATTTAAAATTCGTAATTCTAATTTATGTTATCTACATAATCTCGGTTAGGCACACATTTCAATTTCGACTGGGCATGTTAAAATACACCCCAAGATGAATAAGTTAACGTTTAAAAATCGTTCAGGTCACGTTAAAATTGCGTACTTACATTATTAACAAGATTGGACATATGTAGGCATCAATAGTACATTCGGAAACACTTATCTAACCTGAAACACCCCACTTCCATTAAGGTCACTCACAAAGGGAATGCCTTAACTTTGGTGGAGCATTTTAGGTAAAAGATGCAAATAAATTACAAGACAGACAAATAAAGCAGCGGAAAATAAAGTCATTTTATAAACAATATGGTTCAGTCAAGCTTTTACAACGGTTGTCTCAATCATACTTAAAAGTAATACATAGAACTTCTGTCTTGATCTAAAAACTTCCAAATATAAAAGAAGCATAAAAACAACAATGATATTCCCCAATAAAGCATGAACCAGCCGTAGCAGTGGGAGAGAGATTCCAAAGCAATACATCGACTATCTTCGAGCTTTGAAAGAAAACCAAGCTAAGTGGTAACATTTCCTCCCTGTGAACCTTGGGGGGGGGGGGGGGGGACAGAAGAAAATAGGCAAAACAAAACTAGGTCAGACATAAGTCTGGTAAGTCCACTGACTTTCAGCATATAAACAGGAAAAGACATCATGACATGAATAAACTGAATATAAGACAATACCATGAAAACATGGATAACAAGATAACATAGGATAAGCATAAGGTATGATAAGGCAAGATAAACTGAATGCGCTTCTACTCTTTCTCCGCTTCGCTACTACTTTGTTATTCTGATTTCTATATCTATCTCTGCACCACCTAACTAGTGTCCCAACTAGAAGTCTATATAAAATGATAACGTGATCCCAATCCCCGCAAATGGTGGTAGCCTTCAGGTATACATCTATCGTGAGGATTCCACCTCAATCAGCCTAATTGCCATGAACATGTTAGATGTACCCTTACTACCCTATCGATCGACTCCCATACTTGTATTCATGCTCCAAGTGTCTATGTCATTTGGCCCTCTCTTGCATGTAGATACCCTGTGTTGGTCCCACCATAAGGTGTATCAATCCTTATGATAGTGACCCGACACGATTCAAGATGCACAGTGTATAACTACTGGTACCCAGTGCCTGCTTTTTCCCACTCTGGAGTATGTGCACGCCCGTTAACTGTCGGAACCTACACTGACGTACCCCCTGCGGCTGTTTTGACCGCTTATAATCAGCCCAGTAATCATGCCCCATCCTGCCTAGTTTCAAGGTACCATGATACATCAATGTGGGTTACTGCTGAAATGGGTCCCCGTTACTAGGTTTCCTGTTGTTTAAGTTTGTGGGCCTATATATAAAAAAATTACCCACCTATACGAGATGTACTTAACCCTCCCACCGATTCTAGCATGTTTATTTAACGGTTAAGTTGTGTGGACCTATATGTACTAATATTACCCACCTACGCGAGATGTCCTTAACCCTCCCATCGATTCAAGCATATTTATTTAACGTTTAAGTTTGTGGGCTCATATGTACTAAAATTACCCACCTACACGAGATGTACTTAACCCTCCCATCGATTCAAGCATGTTTATTTAACGGTTAAGTTTGTGGGCCAATATTTACTAATATTACCCACCAACGCGATATGTACTTAACCCTCCCGCACATTATGTCATATTGGTTAAGTGTTGTCCATTCATGTTAACTTAACCCACCCATTCATCGTGTCATGTTGGTTAACTGATTCTTATTAACTTAACCTTGTTCGTTCATCAAGTTATATTGGTTAAGTGTTTACTTGTTAACTTTACCCCATGTGTTCATCATGTTTTATTGGTTAAGTGTCTTCAATCAATTCAAGTTAACTTAACCCACCTACTTGTCATATTACTTTGGTTAAGTGTTGCCTTCTTTGTTAACTTAACCCTACCGCAAATCAAGTTATATTGGTTAAGTGTTGCCCTCTTGTTTTAACTTAACCATACCACAAATCAAGTTATACTGGTTAAGTTTTTCTTGTTACTTAACCCTACCCATTCATCATGCTATACTGGTTAAGTGTTTCCTATTAACTTAACCCTAGTCATTCATCTTGTCATATTGGTTAAGTGTTTCTCATTACTTAAGCCTAGTCATCCATGTTATATTTGTTAAGTGTTCCTACGAGCTTAACCCTACTCGTTCATCTTGTTCATTAGCATTAATTGATTTATTAATACATCAACCTCTCACATTAGATATGTGTTGTTGCGGTTACTGGATGTGTCTGGCAGTTTTATACCACAACTCAATCTAAACTCGGGTTTTTCTTGGGCATGATGCACTAACTTCTCACATTAGATAGGTGTTGTTGTGGTTACTGGACGTGCCGGGCGGTTCCGGGCAGTTTTACACCATAACTCAATCTAACCTCGGGTTAGGCATGTTCATCTTTAATCTACACATTTACCCTATATACCCAAATCTAGATTTTACATTCTTATTACCAAATTCACCAAAACTAGTCATGTTACATTTTACATCCAATCTTGATTTAATGCTCAAGTTACCCCAAATTCTCAACAATAACAATTTTACCTAAAACTCGATTTATATGCCAACTTCCTACTTTGTCGTTCATGCCAATTCTAGGTTCAATATGTCAAATTACATATTCCATAATTCATGTCAAATTGCATCTTAACAGTTATGCCATGTTACATGTTCCAAATTATGCCAAATAATGTCAATTTCATATTATACCCAATTTCCCTCGCATTCATAACGTACGTGTTTCGAGATTCAACTCAAAATTCATAATATAAGGGGAGAAGCAAGATGGAACATCGTAAGAATAGGCATAGTCATATGATGATAAGAACTACTGGTCCAATAAACTTGATGTACTAAAAAGACATGTTTTGCAAGGAATACATCGCAGGCATATAGATATGATAAGAATTATATCATGAACTTAAAAAGGATTACAATTCCGATATACAACAAGGATAGATATGATTGGACCAGTTTCATAGTCAAAAATGATTCCCAAAGATATATATACTCAAGCGCAGATTTCAATGAAAGGATAGATTATTTCAGGCATATTCTCATATCCATTTTATTACATGTCATAATAAGATTTAGGTGTTCAAATCTAAAAAAAAGTAACTGACTTACAAAACAAAGGAAAGTCTTGTTTTCATGCCTAAGCCATACATCACTATACACCCTAATCTTCTTCTTCCAAATCATAAACTATCATATATATATATATACCCCAATTTTAGATCTTAGACCACAACATGTATTATGCCTTATATTTACAGTCCAATTTACGCCCCAAATCCCAAGTCATATGTCCAATACTTTATGCCTCAAATCTCAAGTCATATGTCCAATACTTTATGCCTCAAATCCCAAGTCATGTGTACTTTATGCCTAAAATCTCAAGTCATATGTCCAACACTTTATGTTTTGAATGTGTTATGTCCTCAAATCAGTTACAACTCAATTATGCCCAATTATACACAATTTACTACTTTTCCCAAATTTTAGCGCTGGTCATGTCCAAATCATAATTTATGCCTAATTGTATTTCCAATGTATGTTCATCTCTTATGAGATCTGGCTCAGGCTCGCAGTAACCTAGCTATAAAACAAAAAGGGAAGAAGGAAAGAAGAGACAGAGAGCACACATAATATTATCAATGAGATAGATCCAAAGGATATAGAAAGACATGCATAATCTCAGATCCATATTTATTACAATGTCAGAATCACAATTAAATTTTATTTCTGAAAGTAACATGAACTTACAAATTACAAAAGGGTCTTGAATTCTGGGATCTGTATTCTGAAACTTAATAGCTCTCCCTTAAAGTAGACTATTTGTTCTTCCAATTTAGATTTGATTTGATTCTTAGAAATAGTTATTGAAGTCATTGAATTAGATTTTGAATCTCTAATAGAATTCTAAACTTGATTTCTATGAAGGACTTGAGCAGCATAACCTCGTCTTAGATTTATTTTGATATGAATTAGGGTAGAGTATAGGAAAAATGAAGTTGTGTG
Source organism: Allium sativum (assembly GCA_030737875.1). Taxonomy (NCBI): domain Eukaryota; kingdom Viridiplantae; phylum Streptophyta; class Magnoliopsida; order Asparagales; family Amaryllidaceae; genus Allium; species Allium sativum. The sequence continues at coordinate 6,975 of JASFAX010004833.1, forward strand.
GAGAGAAAGTGAGGTTTGGGGGTGTTTAAGTAGCTTAGGAGCAACGAATCTGGTCAGAACGGGCGTTTAAATGCAGAAAAACGAATCTGTCCACGGATCTGGAAAAAGGGGGAAGGTCGACCCCATGGTCGACCTGTTCTACCCAGGTCGACCCCCTGGCCGACCTGGGTCCTGGGCGGGAAATTTCCAACCCAGCCCGGATGTGTGATTTGAATTTCGAAACTTTAAATTTGAATTCGGGCTAGTTTTTATTTTAAATTCCTGAACCATAACTTCTTCATACGGAGTCTGATTTATGCAAACTCAGACTCTATCTCAAGCAGAATTCCGAGACGAACACAATGGCGTAACTCATTTCCATTAACTCTTCTCTTTAAAATTAAGTATACTTTAATTTGTTACTTTAACGTTCACAGAAAATACGGGGTGTTACATTCTCCCGTCCTTAAAGGATTTCGCCCCCGAAATTTTCAAGTTAGGAAGAACGTATATCCTAACATCCAACATCCATCTACTCAAACATTCAATCACAGGCATCCATTGTCCTTAAAAGGTTTCTAATGCCATATGAACATATGAAGAGTGAGTGTATATGTCTCTTATCTAATGCAAAATCAGGCAGTCTACTATTCCAGTTGACCTCCTTAGTGCGAATCATGAGAGTGTCATGTGTCCAACATGTACGCAAATATCCTTAATCATGTAAATACAATATGTATGCATATTCACTCATCCATATGCAACATCCATATGATAACACATCAAGTTTCAATACATATACAAATACATTCATATGCATATGCAATATGAAATTGACTGAGCCGATCCAGTGCCTAATGTGTGTGTATATGCATCCACGAGCATCCACTAGCAACCACTTGCAACCATCAATCATAACATGTTTACATCCATTGGTTTCTACCTAAGGATCGAGGATAGGACCGAGAGGATATACCTAAAAGATAAAGAGTAGCATGCAAAATAAATATTACAGAAAAAGTGGAATCAAGGATATACCATCAAAAAAGGTATGATGCGCGTATCTAGTCTTCAGTCTTCTAAGTTGTACCTTCTTGAGCTTCAGTCCACTGTACCTTAACTAATTTAACTTCACGATTGCGAAGCTTCTTGACCTCCATTTCAAAAACCCACTAGTAAAGATAGGACCTCGATCACTTACTATGCTAGATGGTATCCAATGCAGTCGAACTATCTTTCCAAGATAAACATATATTAACCACGATACCAAGGGTATATACTAAGATGATTAGAGGTCTCTCTTCTACTTAGCTTATCCATCATGTCACAAATCTGAGGGTCGGTATCTCTCACGCAAACCATCCTAGCCGAACTTGACATCCCTCACGTACAAGCCCCAAAAGCCTAAACCAAAATCAGACAAGCATCCAAGGAATACCTTCTCCGAATTTGGACGATTTATGTGAGATGATACTAGCAAAACAACCAATCAACTGATCACTTAACCGACTCTAGCTATCCTCTCCAATCTTGCTCCAAAACTATCATTGATCGCATAACTGGCTTTGCATTGTCATCTAGATATATGTGGGAGTCTACCTCACATTTTAGGGGACAAACCCATATCCTTAATCAAAAACATCTGCATACTCATGGACTACTCCAACGGATCGAAAATCGTCGATAAATACATAAAGTGATTCTAGGTAGCTAAGACAAACTGATCCCTTAGGATCGCACGAAATTTCGAGCGTATTCCCGAGGCAATTCGAAAGTCTAACTACCCTTCTTTCCCAATTACTAGCTAACTAATCCATGCCTAGAATCAACCCATAGCCCCTGAAAAAAATATAAGTGTCTCAAATCCTTACAAACCAAAGATAAATGAGTCGAACCATAAATTGGATTTGAGACTATAATGGGATCTTCTACTATACAAGTACTAGGGTGCAGAGACTCAACTATGGAAGCAAATATAAATGAATGTGAAGCGCTAAAATCAAAAAGAGTACTAACAGGATGATCAAAGAGGAAAAACTAAACTCCTTCAACAGAAACCTTACTACCTCCCTCTCAGGTACGCTGGCGGTGAGAGCATGTATTTGCCCTTCTGAAAATCCTGTCCTTTGTTCTTGCCCCTGGTTTTTAATTATATGACCTGTTATACCATAATAAAGACACTTCCTCTTGTTTTACGTTTTACTATACTTTCCTTTTCACCTCCTTTGTGAACCAAGGCTATATCCATGAGTTCCTCATCCTTGGGTTGTGCTCCTTAGCCAAACTCCCTCATTCTCATCTTTGCCATCCTTGTGTAACTTGTTGACAAGTCTCTTGAAAGCTGCCTTCATAGCACGGAAAATCCTACAAAGCTTGAAAGAAAATTAGCCGAAAGTGAAACTACTGCAACTATAGATGGAAGTTGGGCACTTATTTGCCCTTTGACAAGTGTCGTAGTCTCGTCGACCCTACGGAGCCATGCCGCGATGAAGTTACCTCCCAGAAAGCCAGGAGCCCCGGAGACTCAGGAAAGAAGGAAACAAGGACTCAAACAGAGGATCAAAAGATAGTGCATATGACTTTGGGTAATATGCCTTCAAAACAAAACTGTTCTTTTGAAAATGCTTCTTTTAAAACCGTTTTGAAAATAGTTTTTCAAATCTTTTATCTAATCCGGTAACCTTCAGCTCTGGTACCAAGTGAAACACCCCACCTCCGTTAAGGTCACTCACAAAGGAAATGCCTTAACTTTGGTGGAGCATTTTAGGTAAAAGATGCAGATAAATTACAAGACAGACAAATAAAGCAGCGGAAAATAAAGTCATTTTATAAACAATATGGTTCAGTCAAGCTTTTACAACGGTTGTCTCAATCATACTTAAAAGTAATACGTAGAACTTCTGTCTTGATCTAAAAACTTCCAAATATAAAAGAAGCATAAAAACAACCATGATATTCCCCAATAAAGCATGAACCAGCCGTAGCAGTTGGAGAGAGAGTCCAAAGCAATACATTGACTATCTTCGAGCTTGGAAAGAAAACCGAGCTAAGCGGTAACATTTCCTCCCTGTGAACCTTTGGGGGGGAATGGAAGAAAAGAGGCGAAACAAAACTAGGTCATACATAAGTCTGGTAAGTCCAGTGACTTTCAGCATATAAACAGGCAAAAGCATCATGACATGAATAAACTGAATATAAGACAATACCGTGATAACAGGGATAACAAGATAACAAGGATAAGCATAAGGTATGATAAGGCAAGATAAACTGAATGCACTTCTACTCTTTCTCTACCTCACTACTACTTTGTTATTCTGATTTCTATATTTATCTCTTCATCACCTAACAAGTTTCCCAACTAGAAATCTGTATAAAATGATAACGTGATCCCAATCCCCGCAAATGGTGGTAGCCTTCAGGTGTACATCTATCGTGAGGATTCCACCTCAATCAGCCTAATTGTCATGAACATGTTAGATGTACCCTTACTACCCTATCGATCGGCTCCCTTACTTGTGTTCATGTTCCAAGTGTCTGTGTCAATCGGCCCTCTCTTGCATGTAGATACCCTGTGTTGGTCCCACCATAAGGTGTATCAACCCTTATGATAGCGACTCGACACGATTCAAGATGCACAGTGTATAACTACTAGTTCATAGTGCCTTCTTTTTCCCACTCCGGAGTACATGCACGTCCTTAAACCGTCGGAACCTACACTGATGTACCACCTGTCGCTGTTTTGACCGCTTATAATCAACCCAGTAATCGTGCCCCAACCTGCCTAGTTTCAGGGTACCATGATACATTTATGTGGGTTACTGCTGAAATGGGTCCCCATTACTAGGGTTTCCTGCTGGTTAAGTTTGTGGGCCTATATATACAAATATTACCCACTTACACGAGACGTACTTAACCCTCCTACAGATTCTAGCATGTTTATTTAACGGTTAAGTTGTGCGGGCCTATATGTACTAATATTACCCAACTACACGAGATGTGCTTAACCCTCCCATCGATTCAATCATATTTATTTAATAGTTAAGTTTGTGGGCCTATATGTACTAATATTACCAACCTACACGAGATGTACTTAACCCTCCCAATTATTCAAGCATGTTTATTTAACGGTTAAGTTTGTGGGCCTATATTTACTAATATTACCCACCAACCCGATATGTACTTAACCCTCCCGCACATTATGTCATATTGGTTAAGTGTTATCCATTCATGTTAACTTAACCCACCCATTCATCGTGTTATGTTGGTTAAGTGTTTCTTATTAACTTAACCCCATTCGTTCATCAAGTTATACTGGTTAAATGTTTTCTTGTTAACTTAACCCCACGTGTTCATCATGTTGTATTGGTTAAGTGTCTTCAATCAATTCAAGTTAACTTAATCTACCTACTTGTCATATTACTTTGGTTAAGTGTTGCCTTCTTGTGTTAACTTAACCCTACCACAAATCAAGTTATATTGGTTAATTGTTGCCCTCTTGTTTTAACTTAACCTTACCACAAATCAAGTTATATTGGTTAAGTGTTTCTTATTACTTAACCCTATCCATTCATCATGCTATACTGGTTAAGTGTTTCCTATTAACTTAACCCAGTCATCCATCTTGTCATATTGGTTAAGTGTTTCTCATTACTTTACCCTAGTCATCCATGTTATATTGGTTAAGTGTTCCTATGAACTTAACCCTGCTCATTCATCTTGTTCATTAGCATTAATTGATTTATTAATGCACCAACCTCTCACATTAGATATGTGTTATTGCGGTCACTGGATGTGTCGGGCGGTTCCGGGCAGTTTTACGCCACAACTCAATCTAACCTCGGGTTTTTCTTGGGCATGATGCAATAACCTCTCAATTAGATTGGTGTTGTTATGGTTACTTGATGTACTGGGCGGTTCCGGGCAGTTTTACACCACAACTCAATCTAACCTCAGGTTAGGCATGTTCATCTTTAATCTACACATTTACCCTATATACCCAAATCTAGATTTTACATCCTAATTACCAAATTCACCAAAACTAGTCGTATTACGTTTTACACCCAATCTAGATTTAATGCTCAAGTTACCCCAAATTCGCAACAATAACAATTTTGCCCAGAACTCGATTTATATTCCAAATTCCTACTTTTTCGTTCATGCCAATTCTAGGTTCAATATGTCAAATTACATATTCCATAATTCATGTCAAATTGCATCTTAACAGTTATGCCATGTTACATGTTCCAAATTATGCCAAATAATGTCAATTTCATATTATACCCAATTTCCCCCGCATTCATAACGTACGTGTTTCGAGATTCAACTCAAAATTCATAATATAAGGGGAGAAGCAAGATGGAACATCGTAAGAATAGGCATAGTCATATGATGATAAGAACTACTGGTCCAATAAACTTGATGTACTAAAAAGACATGTTTTGCAAGGAATACATCGCAGGCATATAGATATGATAAGAATTATATCATGAACTTAAAAAGGATTACAATTCCGATATACAACAAGGATAGATATGATTGGACCAGTTTCATAGTCAAAAATGATTCCCAAAGATATATATACTCAAGCGCAGATTTCAATGAAAGGATAACTTAATCAGGCATATTCTCATATCCATTTTATTACATGTCACAATTGGATTTAGGTGTTCAAATCTAAAAAAATGTAACTGACTTACAAAACAAAGGCAAATCTTGTTTTCATGCCTAAGCTATACATCACTATACACCCAAATCTTCTTCTTCCAAATCATAAACTATCATATATATACCCCAGTTTTAGATCTTAGACAACAACATGTAGTATGCCTTATATTTACAGTCCAATTTATGCCCCAAATCCCAAGTCATATGTCCAATACTTTATGCCTCAAATCTCAAGTCATATGTCCAATACTTTATGCCTCAAATCCCAATTCATATGTAGAATACTTTATGCCTCAAATCTCAAGTCATATGTCCAACACTTTATGTTTTGAATGTGTTATGTCCTCAAATCAGTTACAACTCAATTACGCCCAATTATACACAATTTACTACTTTTCCCAAATTTTAGCGCTAGTCATGTCCAAATCATAATTTATGCCCAATTTTATTTCCAACGTACATTCATCTCTTATGAGATCTGGCTCCGGCTCGCAGTTGCCTGGCTGTAAAACAAAAAGGGATGAAGGAAAGAAGAGACAAAGAATGGACGTAATATTATCAATGAGATAGATCCAAAGGATATAGAAAGATAGGCATAATCTCAGATTCAGATTTATTACAATGTCAGAATCACAATTAACTTTTATTTATGAAAGTAACGTGAACTTACAAATTACAGAAGGGTCTTGAATTCTGGGATCTGTATTCTGAAACTGAATAGCTCTCCCTTGAAGTAGACTATTTGTTCTTCTAATTTAGATTTGATTTGATTCTTAGAAATAGTTGTTGAAGTCATTGAATTAGCTTTTGAATCTCTACTAGAATTCTAAATTTGATTTCTACGAAGGACTTGAGCAGCATAACCCCATCAAAGATTTATTTTGATATGAATTAGGGTAAAGTATAGGCAAAATGAAGTTGTGTGGAGAGAAAGTGAGCTTTGGGGGTGTTTAAATAGCTTAGGAGCAACGAATCTGGTCAGAACGGGCGTCTAAATGCAGAAAAACAAATCTGTCCACAGATCTGGAAAAGGGGGGAGGTCGACCCCCAGATCGACCCCATGGCCGACATGTTCTACCTAGGTCGACCCCCTGGTCGATCTGGGTCATGGGCGGGAAATCCCCCCCCCCCCAGCCCAGATGTGTGATTTGAATTTCGAAACTTTAAATTTGAATTCGGGCTGATTTTTATTTTGAATTCCTGAAACTTCTACATGCCATAACTTCTTGATACGGAGTCCGATTTACGCAAACTCGGACTCTATCTCAAGCAGAAATCCGAGATGAAAGAAATAGCATAACGTATTTCCCTTAATTCTTCTCTTAAAAATTAAGTATACTTTAATTTGTTACTTTAATGTTCACAGAAAATACGGGGTGTTATATAACCAGGCTACGATAATATGCAGTTACCTTTCCCATGCTTACGTTTATTTATATTGATTCGTCACGATAAAATGTTTAGGTAATATTTAAACACGGTCAGGCATACTAGAGTTAGTCAGGACACGTTATATTAAGTTTCAAAATTAATTAGGCGCATCTTAAATTAAATTTAACTGGATTAGGCAAAATTAGAAAACACGGTTAGGCATGAATATACTCAGGCTACGGTTTAAACTTGTTTGGGAACGTTAAAGCTTATACGCAGGCAACGTTAATATATACCAATGACTTAATATATATAATATATTTATACGAAATATTAACTTACGTAAACAGTTTGGACTAGGCATATTATACCTTATCATTAAGCACATCATCGATAAAATCATCAATCTCATTTTATATAGTTAGGCGTATACATGTTTTATTTCTGTTCATCGAAATTTTACCCTTCTAGCCTCCAGGCCGTGCACGTTTCTTAATAGGATAATAAGGCATAATAAAAATATCTTTTTAACTTAAACTTAACTTATGGTCTCTCTCTCTCTCTATATATATATATATAGTTGCGCACGTAATAGGTACAAATGTATTTAGTTTTATACATACCCAGGCTACTACAGTTTCCTTTTCTGCCTTTTCTGTTCGATACCGCTTGCCACTGTTCATTGTCTCCTCCTCTCTGGTCCTCATGACAACTTTCCTATTTCTTTTCCTTTTTTAAACAAAGACTAAAATCTCAGTTCATAAAACACGGCCCACCTCTCCCTTACTTCTGCTTCAACGTCATATTTCGAACCCATTTCCTCGGTGTTTTTAATTCTTCTTTCGTTACTGATGCTTTTTTTTAATCTGAACCAATTTAAAATTATTATTTTAGTTATTTTAATGGGTTTTGAATATTTAAAATGATTTATTTTAAATAATAACGATTAAAAATTTATTTAAATCGAAGTAGAACGTATAAATTTATTTTAATTATAAAACGTACTCGAAATGGCATGGTAGTTTTAAAATTCGATTATAAATTTCAATTGAATGTATAGGATTCAAAATAAATATGATTTCAGTGAAACAAGAAACTTGGAAAATTTTGAACTATAATTTTCTAATGAATGTAAGAAACTGAGATTTCACTATTCAAATTGAAATTTAAGTCTAGTTAAAAATTTAGAATAGTCACTATGGAATTTATATATATTTTTAATAATATATATAGCCCTTAAAAAATAGCCATCTTGCAAACGAACTCCGTTTCCGATGAAACCACTTTTGTTAGATGTGGAATGTCAAATTATTGTTAAGTTTCAAATTTCATAATTTTTGGAATTAATATGTGATCGTGGTGAATTTAAATGCCTGTTCAGTTTTAATTGTAAATTTAATCAATTGGAAAAAGGCCATTTTTCAAACGGTCTCCAAATTCGACGAAATTAATTTTATTAGATCCGTATCATCAAAACATAGCTAGATTTCAATTTCCATAATTTTTGGAGCTAGTATGTGGCCTCGGTAAATTAAAATGTACGTTCAAAATTAATATTGACTGTTATATTAATTTATATTTTAATTCTGATGAAAACTGATCGAAAATTTCGAATTGGCTTATGAAGCATATTCTATTGTGTTCAGAATTGGGGTATTTAGTTAGAAATGACAGTTGTTGGGTTTGATTTGGAGCTCGGATCTATAAATAAGAAATATTGGAATAAAATAATGTTAAATAAATATATAGGAGCTTTTCCACTCAAAACCATAATCACTTTCATAAGCCGCCAGGTTCAAATCGAAAGGCCAAAATTGTTTGATCCGTCCTCCTCAATTTTCGTGAAATACATAGCTCAATCAAATTGCATACAATACGAATATTGTAGAGAATCTTGCGAGCTTTCCATACATACCAGGATGATCATTTATCGTAGTGTTTTTGGCTCGATTTTCACACCCAAAAGGGTTGCCTTCACCTCGAGTTCCATGGCAACAGGGGGCATCGAGTTCTGAGCTGCAACCGGAGGAGGGTGGCGGCGTGAGGGGCTTTGACGAGGTGACCGGCGATTGATGTCCGGTGAAGCAGTGACATGGCGTAGCGAAACCCTAGTTCTTGGGTGTGGGTTTATGCAGCGAACGATGGATTTAGGAAGATGACAATTAATTAAGGGTTAAGGTTAAATAAAAATCCTTAATTATATTTAGTTTATTTAATTATATTAAATGTGATTAAATTATAAATTGTCATATCTCGTGCAAACTGAAACAGAAGCGGACTATTTTTGTTTCATTGGAATCGTAGGATCGAACTCTACAACATGGAACTGACCAGAATAGAAATGGAGCAAGTTGAATTTTTAGCTAAATTGAACGCGCATTTAATTTAGTGTAAAAACAACAATCCTCAAATATAGATTGTTGGAGTGGAATCCAAAGTGAGAACTCTCTCACTACAATTCTTGTACAGTTATTTATTTTATAACTACATATATGAACTACCAGTATTGATTTTTATCAGTTTTTAATTATCACAAATGATGTACGATGCCTGTTAGCTCACATTCACTGTTGTTTGAAAATTATGGATGATTAAATTGACTGTATTGTGTTGTGATTGTGATGTGAAATGGAGTAAATAAAATATATATGCGTTGTATGAATAATTTATGTGCGATAAAAGAATTTATTGTTGAAGTTGACTATGTTTTATTTACATAAAAGGTAAACTTGTCCGTGGCGACAGGCTTATCTCCTGCTATCGCTCATGCGTTTTCTCCTTTCTCTTCTTTCCATCAGATTTCTATATGTTTTCCATTTGATTTCTAATTGTTTTCTACCACCTTCCACTGGTTTTCCACTCGTATTTCACACTCACAATCAGATCCGCAAAGTTTATTCCACTTTTTAAACCCTCGTCAGATCTGGGTAGTTTTTTCCAGATCTAAGTGCTACAAAGCTTTAGTTTCCCATCTATACTCTAGATTTTCGTCAATCGTCCTTCTTCGAAGCTTTTTCACTTTGATATTAAGAAAATTGAAATTCTAGATCTAAGTACCCTTAACTGTTTTGTAATGGATCTAGCGACAAAAGAGGCCTAGAAACATGTTTGCTGATTCTTCCGGTTTCATATTTGGTGGTGGATGGATATCAAGCTGAGCTTATAGGAATTTCTTCATTTTGGGTTGTTAATGAGCAACGGGTTGGACCAGATCCGCCTCCTAAGCGACTGGCTTTCCAGTCATCTCATCAGATCCGGGTTACCAGATCCTAGTCACGAGGTATGATTGTTAAATATTATTTGGGTGTGGTAAATGATAATCTAGCAGTTTGGGGTTAACTGTTGAGACGTTAGTGATGCTTGCTCTTTACGGCTTCCTGTTTGTCATTCAATGGCATAACAGGACAGGTGCTTACAGTTATATGGTGGGATTTTTATTCCAGTTTTGGAATCTATATATCAAACTGTCGAATCTGGCACTAGGATTGATCCATAGGAGTTTGTAGATCATCAACCAGACCTAGAAATTGGATTTGATTATCTTTTGGGATTTCAATTGGCTGAATTTAGGCGTTCATATATCTATAAGGGTCCAGGTTAGTTTGGCTGGAGGGTTGCAATCTTAAGAAGATACAGTGTTTTTGTAATATGGATTTGGCATCTTCATGTTTTCAGCATGTCTACGAACAGTTCTTCATAAGTAACCTGTTTATAATATCTCATCATTCTTTCTTGATCCCCTATGAAATCATGTGAACCTCTTATGGTTTTATAGGAAGTTAAGGGTTGATTAGCTTATAAGCAGAATTATTAGGTAATAGGTTCTGGATGGTTTTGGTAAAAGGTGATGATGGAGAATCATTAGGCAGGACATCTTGCTTGTTCGAAGTAAATTGTGGGAGTGTATGAGCTTTTGGCTCAAGGTGGCGAGTTATAAGGTTGTGATGGCCTCATCATGGGCTAGTTTATCTTAGGCTTGTTTTTTTGATTTTCTTATATTTTCTTGCTTGTTTTTTCCGCTTTTATCTTTGTAACGGTTAATATACTAACATGTCTTTTGTACCGCTTTTTAGTAGATAATAAAAGTGAACCAATTTTCAAAAAAAAAAATATGCGATGTGAATATATATATGCGATGCAAAAAAAAATGCGATGTGAAAATATATATATGCGATGTGAAATTTATATATATATGTGATGTGAAAAATATATATATGCGATGTGAAAAAATATATATATGTATATATGCGATGTGAATATATATATATATATATGCGATATGTGAAAAAATATATGTGCGATGTGGAAAAACCAATATATGCGATGTGATATATATATATATATCTACATCTATATCTATATATATATATGCTATGTGAAAATTTATATGCGTTGTATAAAATATGTATGCGTTGTATAAAGTATATATGCACTGTAAAAAATTGTCATGCTATGGAATAATTATTGAATCATTAAAAATATTATTTTTAACATATATATCATATATAAAATAGTCAAGTATTGAAATAATTATTTGTTCGCTAAAAATAATATTTTTATCTTATATATGAGATATAGAAAATTGTCATGTAATGGAATAATTATTGTATTGTTAAAAATATAATTTTTAACATATATATGCACTGTATAAAATTGTCATGTAGTGGAATATTCAATTTCAATTTAAAATTGAAAAGGAAGTTGAAATCGTTTTTAAATGAATTTATAAACAATTTATAAAATACGTATTAAATGGAAATAGACTATATATATATATATATATATATTATATATACATATAATGGCATGAATAGAACGCGCCGCGCAACGACCATTAGCAAATTTCAACAATTAACTTAAATTGATGTAACGGGAGATCCGACCGTCGGATTCTTCTAAAACCAGAACCATTGGGTTCGTATCAAAAAGATCTTTCCAATGAATATAGGAGATTTGAATTTGAAAGGTTAGATTTTAAAATATGCCCAAATCAATTTTGGAAAAGGTCGCTATGGATGTATTTTGGTGCCCATTATTGGAAACCGACTGTAAGGACCTAAATAAAATTATTAAAAATATGGAAAAATTATGTAAAATCATAATAACTGATTTGGAAAGATTTTGGATGAAAAATTCCAAGTTTGAAAAGATAAAAATATATTTTTATCGAAATGAACTAGTTAATAACTGGAATAATGATCCAATTATTTTTAGAAATAAATAAATTGGATCGAAAAAGGGGTTTTAAAATAACTATAATTTTCCGATGAATAAATTAGAAAGGATTTGAATGGAAATTATTTTCGAATATTTCGATATTGGATTCCGTGATTATACGGATATGGTTGAGGAATTTGAAAGATATAGATATCGTTATTCCCAATACATATCCATTAGTCTCAAAATTTGATGTTGAATATGTCGATATTATTTCTGTTCAGAGCCTTATTTTTGATATCAAATTGGATTTTTAGGTTTATAGTGAACAATGTTTTAAATAAATTTTGTTCTTTAGCCCAATGAACAGTAAAGTTATGATTTGGAATTTATAATCTTTTAATTAAGATTAATGGAATTTCCAAAAGAAATTTTTTCCAATTTAATATATTAAATTGGAATTGAATGGAATTCGATTTAATAACTTAGATGAACTTTTGTAAAGGAAGACCGTTACTATTTATGGAATCAGAAGGCCTTGCCGCTATTCGACTTATAGTACTAGTTTGATACAGAAATTTATATCGATTATATATTGTTATGATTTCCATGAAGAATCCATTTTGATGGAAGATGATTTTGGGTTTATCGTGAACTTTGTTTTAAATGGCATTGATGCTTTGACCCAATTAAAAGCAGGATTAATTTCTAGAAAGTTGAATAATCATTAAATAATGATTTGTGAAATTAAAATTAAACTAGGGTATTAATAAATCTTTATTAGATTTGAATGAATGAATGGTGATTAAATTTACCAAAATATGAGATGTGGTATAAACCAAATATACTTAGTTGTTGATACTGATTGTGATTGATTGTTTGTTTGGATTGCGCTCGACCAGTTTATGAGCAAAATATGCTTTTACATTTAGCATTAGGTTGGGTAGAAATATTTGTATGCTAACATCTTGTGAAACACTTCACGATTTTACTATGAGATGTTTAGCAATGTTGTTGAGTTCATTTCAAATTTAATGAATGATTTTGAAATGATATTTTCTTAAGTGAAAAGAAACGTGTTCCCGATTTCGAACAGGGAATGTTTTATAAAAATGTTTTATAAAACAAAAAAGATTTCGAGGGCTAAACTTGTTGTTGTCGAAATGATTTCAAGATTTATTATGTGTTTGACATTGTAGTTCATTACATAACTGATTAGTTGCTATTGAAGATATATCTGTTTGGTGGCGGAGAATTTATTTGTAACAACCCGAATTTTTATAACATGTTAAAACCATAAATCAAGGTAGAATTAATTTTTAAAATAAGAATCAAGGGAAACAGGTTACGCCATTGCGTTCGTCTCGGAATTCTGCTTGAAATAGAGTCCGAGTTTGCGTAATACGGATACCGCACGAAGAAGATATGGATGAACGAAGTTAGGCAGAAAAACCAGAAACGGGCCAGAATGCACTGGCGCACTTGGGAAGTGCGCCAGAACAAAATTGCACTGGCGCACTTGGGAAGTGCGCCTATGCAATTTTGCATTGGCGCACTTGGCAGGTGCGCCCAGGCCAAGCAAAAACCTGCTTGGTCAGGCCCTGGCTGGCCTGATTGGGTTCTGGTCGAATTTCTAAGCTCTGGTGTGTCACTAGGGCTGACTTGTCATTTTCTGATTGGCTTTTCTTGAGATGGATGGCCTTGATTTCTTCTAGCTTCATCGACGGCTCTAATTAGTTTGAAACCCTATGTAAACAGCCTCCTAGCCTCATTCTCTTTGCACCATTCTTCTCTAACCTTATGCTGCTCAAACTCTTAATGATCATGGCTTCTTCTTCTTCCTCTAAATTAAATCAATTAAATTAAAATGCGAAGATTATTTCTTGAAGGCTACGGCTAGGAATTGGGTATTTGCTTCTACAATCAAAGCAATATTCAGCGATTCAACAATTCAACGACAAATTTCTAGACTTGACTTCTGCATCTAAATTTCTTAGACCACGATCTGTAAGTTCCAATTACTTTTAGATAAAAACTATAAATCTAATATGGGCATGTTAAATTGGAATTGATTTATGTATGATTCATATCTATTCTTGTTTTCTTCTTGGATCTTGACTATTGGGAATATTTTCTACGACGTTGAAACTATTGTTAATGGCATAAGACAATGACTACGCCTATGACTATGAACATAGGACTATGACTATGCCTATGACTTTGAACATAAGACTACGCCTATGACTGTGAACATAAGACTATGCCTATGCCTATGACTGTGAACATAAGACTATGCCTATGCCTATGATTGTGAATATAAGACTATTGCCTATAAATATGACAAGGACAATTGTGGCTAATCACCTATGAGGTTATTGCCTAGGATTATGACTATGAAATTGGATCTAAGCTTGACTTTCTGTTCAGACCTATTTTCTTTATTCTTGATTTTGGGATTTTTCTATTTAAGTTAGATCTATCAATGTTCTCAAACCTAGATTATCATTCAAACCTTTTCATGTTCATAATGTTATCAGAGCTATATGCCTGCGATGTTTTAATCAATTTATTCAGTTATGTTATGCCTTGGAAATAAATGGATAATAGGACAATGTTTATTATGTTATATGTGGAATTGAATGATATTTATTTGTGCCTGTAGTTTTGTTATCATGTTGAATTGGGAATTAATGAATAAGTCTATTCATATGTATATGAACTTGGAATATAACCTATTATGACAAGTATGTTATCCAAGTTTTAGGTTGTGAAATCATATCAACATATGTGACCAAATGTTAGATCTACATGTTTATGTGTATATGTTAAACCTATGTCATATTTCAAGTTCACACTTATTCATATGTTCGTGATTGATTTGCAAGTTCACATATATGTAAGTTGATTTAGTCTATGTTGCAAATTCACATATAAGTATGTTGGTTTAGTCTACGTTGCAAGTTCACACCTATGATATTCATGTTGATTATTTTGCAAGTACACACCTATGATGTTCATATTGACTATGCCAAAAAGATGCCAAGTTTACCCCTATGTCGTGTTTATGTTAATGAATCTCCTTATGCCAATTTTGCGTATGTTAAATTAGGCTAAGTTTTAGCCTAATATTATATCCCAAAAATCATGCGAACGAAAAATTAGGCTAAGATTGTTAGCCTAATATTTAGACGGAGCAACGTTGGGAAAAATTGGAAATTATAGGAGACTTGGCATGAAACTTGCCTTGAAAACTTGACACGAACTCGACATGAAAACTTGAACATGGACATGACACTAGGTTGAACTTGAAAATGGCCAACTCTAGGTTGGGTTGAGTTTGCAGTGTAAATCTGCCCGGAACCGTCGGGCAAATCTAGTGACTGCAAACAATAGAATCCAATGTGAGTAGTTGGTCATATCGCGCTTGAAACCCGAGGTTAGACTGAGTTGTGGTGTAAATCTGCCCGGAACCGCCCGACATATCCAGTGACCACAACAACAGGTCTAATGTGAGAGGTTGGGGTGCATTAATGAATTAATGCCACATGATAGGGTTAAGTCATGAACATGAAAGACAACACTTAACCAACTTGAGACATGATTGGTAGGGTTAGGTCATGAACTTAAACGACAACACCTAACCAACTTGACACGTGAATTGTAAGGCTAAGTCACGAACTTAAATGACAACACTTAGCCAATTTTACATGCTAGACTGATAAGAGTTAAGTCTCGAATTTAAATGACAACACTTAACGTGCTGGACGGAAAACCTAGTTATGCGGTCCATTTCAGCAGTAACCCACTAGATTTATCATGGTACCCTGGAACTAGGCAGGGTGGGGCACGATTACTGGGCTGATTGTAAGCGACCAGAACGACGGCTGTGTTGGTGTGCCAGTGTAGGTTCAGGCGGGCTATGGTCGTGCACGTGGTCCGGAGTTGAAAAAGCAGGCATTGGGAATCAGTAGGTTTATCTGTGCATGCTTGATTCGTGTCGGTGGTTGGCACCATAGGGCTTGATACACCTTATGGTGGACCTAGCACAGGTGACTACATTTGTGATAGGGCCGTATGACACAGACACACGATGAGCTAGAACTTGAAGGGAGCCGATCGACTAGTGGATCGTTTCGTTGGACCTAGAAATGGGCCATTTCATGATATTGGGCCAAGGGATTATTTCATGATTTATATAAGACATGGGTTTGGGATTCTAGTACAGTTGATGCAGCGAACCTTGAATATGTGATGCTATACTTGATTTATCATGTTATCTTAGTCTATCTTGCCCATCTTGACAGCATCGTTATGTTTATTTTCAGTTTATACATGTCATGTTACCTTTATCTGTTTTTATGCTGAAAGTCACTTGGACTTACCAGCCTTTATAACTGACCCGTTTTCTTTCGCCTCTTTTTCTTCCGTTCCCCCCCCCCCCCCCGGTTCTCAGGGAGGAAACTCTAGCACTTAGCTTGGATTTCGCTTGCTTTTGATTCAGCTCATGTACGGTTTGATGTTGGGCTATGCTATGGCTGCATTTTCTGCTACCTTTGGGGAATTAAGCTACTTTTGATGTTTTAAGTTTATGCTTCTTTGTTTATGCAAGACAGAATTTGTTGTAAAGGAAAATAATGACTTTGGCTATTTGGTTCTTTGAACGAAAAAGGCTTTGACTATTTTGAAATTAATGAAATTTATCTTTTGATTCTTCCGCTGTTTTATTTATGTTCTATCTTGTAATATTTCTGTATTCGTTTACCTCGATAACGCTCCTCCAAAACTAGTACATTCCCTTTGTGAGTGACCCTAGCGGAGGTGGGGTGTTACATTATTCTCTTGCTTAACACCCTTCTTTGAGACGTACGAGCTCAAAGGTTATGTGGTTAATAGTGACTGATCATATGTGTGAATTGCTAATGTAAAGTGCTATATTTTGGAAAGTACTTGTGATTATTATGTTGTGAAGTGATTTTCCCTACTTCGGGATATGAAATGTTTTAGTATCTGGCTAAAAATTCGGATAACCCGGACAACTAAAAGTATTGGTGAGATGGGCGATGTATTTTCCCCGAGGGTGTTAGAGGTGCATCATCAGTGTAGCCTGCTCCACTGTGGGAGGTGCATATATATATACCGAGTTGGTAAGGTATGTACACTTTTCCTTATCTGAAGGGAGCCCGATATTTGATTACATATCTTTTTGTTTGCATTGTGATGTTTTTGGAATTCATATTTCCAAAGATTTTGGTTTGAGATCCCGAAATGAAATCTACTTTGATATAAAAGCTAGATATGCATTTCAAATGATTTGAAATAAGGATCAAGAAAGTCCAAAGGAATAATTTCTGTAAAGAGAATTCGATTTCAAAATCTAAGTTTAGAGTTTAAGCCTAAATGAGTTATTGTAGATCCATATATCTATTATCAGTTATTGTTTAGGCACTAGTATTCATGGGTGTAAACCCATTACATGATATGCGGTGTGGTCCCATGATTTACCATCTTTTAAAGTAAAGTTAATAACTGTTTTAAGTTCTCACACCAGTCCCATGACTGACTCAGAGTTTTTGTTTCCACCTAAACTCTGTGTGCCCATATTTTCCACACGGGCAGCTAGTAGTTTTGTTTTTTTGCATATTTTTCTTTTCAATGGGGTCCTGGTTTACAGTTGGAGCCATATTCGTAAAGCTTTGTATCTATGTATTTCTTTCAGTTGTGTTAGTTGATGTATTTCCGCTGTGCTTTGTATTTATACATTTTAATTTCCGCTACTATGTAATTAAATCTTTGATATTATTTTTCATTGTAAATTATTTATTCGTACTCTGATATATTCTTGTACTCTGATGAAATTGTTGTAATAGCAATGAAATGTTCAATTGTTTATGTTCTGATGAGTCGTGTTCTCAAAGCAATCCCGGGCTCCTTCATCTCCTCGGGGATCGGGAGGTCTGGATCATCTCATTTTACCTCTCCACGCATCCACACTTTCAAGTTCCAACAATATTTATTCCCACTTAATACATTTCGCAACCTATTGTTAACCTTCTACCACATGCATGTTTGCTTCCGAACCGACTTCCCCATGCATGCTTATTTCAGTTTGCTTCTTCTCCACAACTTCTTCAATTCTCAATGTAACACCCTGTATTTTCTGATAATATTAAAATAACAAATTAAAGAATAATTAATTTAAAATTTTAATAATTAAGGGAAACAGGTTACGCCATTGCATTCGTCTCGAAATTCTGCATGGAATAGAGTTCTAGTTTTCGAAAATCGGACTTCGTATGAAGAAGTTATGGCCCTCGGAGCATTCAGAAAATTATATGAACAATTCAGAAAATTAAATACCAAGGCAGATCGACCTGGAGGTCGACCTATCCCAGGCCAGGTCGACCATGGGGTCGACCTCCCTATATACATGTCGACCTGGGTGTGACGACCCAAACTTCCTAGTAAAGGAAAGCCCAGATTGCCTTGAGAACAACTCACATCAGAACACAAACTGAAGAACATTTTATTGCTGATTACAACAATTACATCAGAGTACAAGAATATATCAGAGTATGAATACTTATTACATAAAAGAAATACAATGATATCAGAGATTTAAATAACATTTACAAAGCAGCGGAAAAATAATACAAATATACAACTGAAAGGAATACACGGATACAGAGCTTTCCGAATACCGCTTCAGCTGTAAACCAGGATCCTGTAAATATATCTGCAAAAAGCTACTCGACTGCCGTGTGGAAAATATGGGCACCCGAGTTTGCCAGTGAAACAAACTACAGGTCAGTCATGGGACTGGTGTGAGAAATCTTAACTAAACTAATCTATTGATAAGGCTAATCACAGGACCACGCCGCTAACGCGGAACGGGTTTACTCCATTGGATTGCCAGTGCATAAAATAAAGTAAAACGTTAAAACAACGCCATGCTCTTTAGAAAAATGAAACCATTATAAGACCCAAGCCCCATCACACAATGCAACGCAAACCAGAGGATAGGGTTTTACCTTATAATGGTCAAGAGATGCTTGATACGATAAAACGGGTTAATACTAGTGTGTATATGTTTCTAATAAAAAACATTTCAATCATAATGTATAAATCATAGACGGCATGGGTACCATATATCATGTCGCCATACTAGTTCTACAATCAAAACCGCAAGGTCGTATCGGAAATTGGATTTCCATCATGAGTCGAGGCTAGGGGCAAGCTCCTCTCCGATTCGAGACACTCTAGCAAATGCCTCAGGATCCCCCGCAGTGAACCCTTGGATCTTCAGGCCGGTCCCCGCCTATCGGCAGTGGATTAGTTATGCCTGAACACACGCTTCCCGGTTCCTTTGAACCTATAGTATGACCCACTATCGGCCTATAAAAATCCGAGGCGCCTCAAAATCCATCATCCACATAAGTAAAATGTCAGCGCTGGTAGGTCCCTGACATCACTCTAGCTAGAAAGAAACGTGTGCACTCCCTGTAGTCGGTATCCCGTTTTTGACTCATACCGGGGTGTGAGGCTCGCGAAGTCACGATATATACAAAGCTATGCCGTAATAGGCTATGCTTTGATCATCCCACAAGGGCCCTGCTTTTCAACAAAAGCCTTGATCAATTGCATCTTGGCGTGCCACATTGACAATTCACGCCATGTGATCAATCACTATTAATATATACCAGGGTGTTTAGTAAAGAATAAATTCTCTACCACCAAACAGATATACATTAATAACAATCAATTTAATTCGCCTGGAACAAAATCCAATGTCAGACACGCATCCATTTATAAACTTATGCTCGGGGTCTGAGCGAAAACCAAATCCGAACAATCAACAATAGTCCGGACGGTAACCACTGTGGCCCCTTCAAGGTAGCTACTCCAATCATGGGCATCAGTAGCAACACATCCATTCGATGTGAAGATTGTCGGTCTTCAATCACCGTCTTCATCTTCGGCTCTTCATCGTCGTAGTTATTATTCGGAATGGGTTGAACCCGGTCTTTCCGAATAACTCGCGTATTTTTATAATAAAAATCAAGTACTATAAAAGCACATCCAACGCCACATTCCAATTCAGAATATTCTTATAAATAAAAATATTCAAATTATTCTATTAAAGATAAATCCTTTATCTTTATTCTGTTAAAGATTTATTAAAACTCCAATTGGTTTTAAATCTCAAAATCATTATTCAATGATTATTTATATTTTAGAAATAAATCTTATTCTTAACTGGGCTAAAGAACTAAAAATGTCATTTAAAACATAGTTCACGGTGAGCCCAAGATCATATTCTATAAAAATATGGAATTTTCACAGAAATCAAATCAAAATATAATCGTTATAAATTTTTGTATCCGACCAATAATATAGATGGAATAACGGCAAAGCCTTTTAAATTCCATTTGTAGTATCGGTCTCCTTCCACAGAAACTTATCTCGGTTATTATTAATTCGAACTCCATTCCACTCCAATTTAATATATTAAATTGGAAAAACTTTACTTTTGGAAAATTTTCAATTAAATCTATATAAGGATCTATAAATTCCAAATCCTATTTTCATTGTCAGTTGGGTTAAAGAAACACATGTCGCTTAAAACACAGTTCACGATAAACCCAACTCACATTTCAATTACTAATATAATTGAAACTTTAATGATCTAAATTAAAAGATTATTCTTTTCATACAGGGTTTAAGAACAGTGTTATTTAAGACACTATTCACGACAAACCCAAAATCCAATTTATTTAATTTAACTTAAATTAAATATAAACAAGTTGGAAAAACTTCATTAAATATAATCTTAATGATTTATACTAGTAAGTCACTAGTTCATTTCAATAAATATATTTTCTAAATATATTCTTTTCTAAAATATATTCTAAAATATACTTTTCTAGAATACTCTTTATTGGAATGCGACTCAATTAACATCCAAATATTGCATAAAATCAACAATCATGATAAATAACTATCACACAACAAAAAATCACCAAAGTAGATTCTACACTAAATGTTGGGACTGGTGTAGGATCATCCCAACACCCGTGTGGGGTTTCATCCAGCAATCAAATAATAAATTATTTGTGCACTTGGGCGATGTGTAAAAATTATCGACCCAATCACATAAACAAGTCGGATGACTTGTAAAGGGAAGTGTAATATTCAGTGTGAATATACTTAACATTATAATTAACACCTCAAACATCTCAACATCACAGACAAACATATAAACAAGTTCATTTTCCTTTAATCCTTTCTAATGGAACAAAATGAGAATTTTGTTTCATCTTTTCTAATGTAAACAAAATGAGAATTTGTTTCATCCTTCCTAATGTAAACAAAATGAGAATTTGTTTATAACTCAAATGCGAACAAATGTGATATTTTGTTTATGACTCAAATGCGACGAAATGTGATATTGTCAGGTCCTTTTTATGTAACCAAAACCTGATAATGTTGCTTGACTTCTAATACAAACAAAGTGAGATTTTGTTTGTTCTTTCTTAATGCAAACAAAATATAATTTTTTTTTCTCAATGCATACAAAAATATGATTTTGTTTTAATATTTTCAATGTAAACAAAATGGTATTTTCTTCAATGTAAACAAAATGTGAGTTATGTTTAATAACTTCTAATATAAACAAAATGAGAATTTTGTCTCATAAACTTTTAATGCAGACAAAAATATGTATTTTGTTTATTGCTTTAAGTGCAAACAAAAATGAATATTCTGTTTCTTCTTTTCAATGCAAACAAATATGATTATTTTGTTTATTCTTTTCTATGCAACAAAATAGTGATTCTGTTCATAATTTCTAATTATTCCTTTTTAATGTATAAAAGTATACATTTCCTACTCTTTTCATTAATACTTTTTGGCAAAAATATTGTTCTTTTTCATTTAACAAGATATGATAAAATGTTAACCTTTTTCATTTAACAAAATATGATAAAATGTTACCCTTTTCTTTTCATTTAACAAAATATGATAGTTTTGTTCCTTTTAACCAAATATGAGAGTTTTGTTATTCTTTTCCTTTTAACAAAATAAGAGAGTTTTGTTATTCTTTTCCTCAAAGTGACAAAATGAATTCTTTTTATTTCAAGGAAAAGAAATGTTAATTTTGTCCTTTTCTTCCATGTAAACAAAATGTATAATTTTGCTCAATTCTTATTTGTAAACAAAATGGTGTAATTTTCTTCTTTGTAAACAAGATAGTGTAATTTTCTTCTAATCCTCTTTAACATAGAAAATGTTAATTTTCTTTTAACCTTTTTAATGTAAGAAAATGTTAATTTTCCTTTAATCCTTTTTATATAAACAAAGTGGTGATTTTTCTTTACTAATTTTTCTTTTGACAAAAATGTTGATTTCTTTGCTAATTTTCTATATTACAAAAAATAAACTTTTCAAATCCATGTTTTAATTGCATCTTAGAAGCAAAAATAAAGTACAACCCCTAGTGTATTCTTTTATTTGCACTTTAGAATGCAAATAAAAGTACAACTTCTAATACGGGGTTTATTTGCACCAAGGGATGCAAATAAAAATAATGTAACTTTTTAAAACAGTGTTTATTTGCAACAAAGAACGCAAGTAGAAATATCTCTAATTCTATGGTGAAAATATGACATATGAACACTTACGATACAAATGTGAATTTTTATCGTACAACAATCCATAACGCAAATGATATCATTTCAAAGGTGATAATATTTTAACAAACCAAATCATGTTTTTAACATATACCGTTTAATCCTCTTATATAAACAAAAAATTTATATTTTTGTTTTAAACAAATTATTAACAGAAATGTCAATTTAACAGTACAATGAACAAAATAGTAAATTTGTTCAAACTAGTTTAAATTAATAGAATTATTTCGATTACAACCGTCAAATAAACAAAATGATAGTTTTGTTTTGGTCTAATCCAAAATTAGCAGCAAGGTTAATTTTAACAATAAAATGAACAAATAATAAATTTGTTCAATCAAATCCTAATTAACAAAAATGTAACTTTTTACAATTCTATCGCCATAATCAAAACAAATCAAACAGATGTGTATTTACAATTAACACAGAATAATAACAGTATGAATTAACTGCAGATTCATAACAATAATTTCAGAAATTTATTTCAAATTTTAAAAGAAATAAATTTATAGATTCTCACTTTGCTTTATTTCAGATCTGAAATTCTCCTGAAATCCCAAAGTGACCCTTTTCTGTTCTAATCTTTTTCGTTGTGTAGATCTCATCGCTACGGTTCTAACGGATTCAGTCTCGTCCATTTCTGATAAGTTTTGAATAAGATACAAAGGTTTAAATTTTGATTACGTCAATAAATAAATAACATTATAATTGACTTTAATTACATCCTTAATCACCTAGGATTAGGCCGCTACTCTTTCTTCTTCGTTCGTGTTGCCTGGAACCCCTAAACCCATGTACCGATTTGCAAAGCCACCATCGCACCTCACCACAGGCCGCCATCGGCCGATCCGTTGCACCCACGTCGAAGCCCCTTCAACCACCTCCTCGCGCCTGGCTCCTGTCGAACTCGCAACCCCCTGCTCGCCTGAAAACGTACACGAGCGTGCTGAGTTTGGGGAAGAAATTCGAGCACCACCGATCGTTGTTTCAGATCTCGTCCGTATCAAAATGAAGATCACTCTCCGCTCTTTGATTTTTGTTTTGGGTCATACATTATTTCGTGATAATTAGAAAGGAATTAGTAAATGAATTTTAGAGGATTCTGGCCATTGAAGAAGAATACGGCGGCTGTACGTATTTGGCTAGGGTTTTCGTATTTTGAGTGTATTTCTAATGGTATTTATAGGTGTATATTCATTTATTATTTAATTCTTCTTAAAAACTCAAAGAAAATAGTCATGAACTACAAACGAACTCCAACGAGTGTCGCCCCTAGCTAATAACCCCCGTTCCGGACACAATGGAATATGTTTCGTAACCCAACTCGGCTGTTACGATATGTTTTTCTTGAATTTACATTAAAAATCATTTAATTATTAAATTCAAACGTACATTTTAAATTTCCGGAACCCCATACTGACTCTAAAAATTACAGAAAAATTATTTCTGGTTATGTTTTGAAGATACGGTTCTAACAAAACTAATTTTGTCGAATTCTGAGACTGTTTGAAAAATGGCCATTTTCTAGTCGATTAAATTTGACTGAAATGAACAAAACACATTTTCTTTTACCACGCTCACATATCAATTCGAAAAAAATTCCGGAAAATTAAACTTAGCAATAATTCGACATTCCGGTTCCAACAAAAGTGGTTTCGTCGAAAACCGAGGTCGTTTCAAAAATGACTATTTTTAAGCCCAATATATTTAATATTAAAAATGTATTTTTAAACAAATAAATTACGAAACTCAAAATATATAAGTGTTTACTGTTTCTCAATGCAGGAACGTCATTCCGAACTCAATGGAAGTGGTTTTGAGTCGAAATTCCTTCATATGTGAAAAGTAGCCTTTCCGGCCCTATATAATATATATATAAATTCTACAGCGACTTTTCTAAAAATTGAATTGGCCATAACTTTTGATTTCCGCTATAAAATTTCAATTTTTCAGATTGGTTAGAAAGATATTATTAAACAGATTTAAATATTTCTTGTTTCGCTCAATTCTGATTTAAAATGAATCCTGTACATTCAATCAAAGTTCGAATTCAAATTTTCAAACTGCTGCGCTGTTTCTAACTCCTTTTATTATTAAACTGAATATATTCATTTTAAAATAAATTTTTTAGTCATTCCTATTTAAAATAAATTATCTTTAGACATTAAAATCCGTTAAAATTTCTAAAATAAAAATTTTAAATTGGCCCCAAATTCCGGGTCGTTAAACTGGGGGCCGACCTGGGGGTCGACCTCCCCCTCGGGTCAGATCTGAAATCTGACGTGTTTTCACCTGTGACGAATTGCTGTGTCATTAGGGCTTGTGTGGCACGTTTTGGTTGGTTCTCTTAGGTTTGAATGGCTTTGATTTGCTCTAGGTAAATCTGACGGCTCCTATTAAATCAAAATTCTATATAAGTAAACTAAATCTAAACCCTAAAGCCACACAAAAATATTCCTAATACCGTCATGCTGTCAGTACTTAGCCTAGAATAGCCGCCATTCTCCTTCAGCTAGAAAGCAAGTTAGGAGTTGCAAATCAAATCTAATTCAACTAAGAGAATTCAACGTCTACAACAAAGGAGAGCTATTCAATT
Organism: Allium sativum; assembly: GCA_030737875.1. Classification (NCBI taxonomy): domain Eukaryota; kingdom Viridiplantae; phylum Streptophyta; class Magnoliopsida; order Asparagales; family Amaryllidaceae; genus Allium; species Allium sativum. Next base: position 32,427 of record JASFAX010004833.1, read on the forward strand.
TCAGAATGCAGATCCCAGAACACAAGACTAGTCTCCTTTTTGTAAGTCCAGTTATCATTTAGACCTAAAAGATATTAGAATTGTGACTAGATAACTGGATGTAGAACAATGCCCTGTGTAAATTTATGTCTGTCCTTTTTGTTAAACTGAATTGATTAAGACTATGACTCTTATCATGATTAAGTTTGTGGCCATGTTGTATGTGATTTGATGATAAATGTTAAATGCATGGCAGTGAATCTATATGTTGTATAATTTGGCAAAGACATATATGTTGTGTAATTTAGCGATGACATATAATGTTGTATACTTTGGCGATGAATATCATGTTGAATAAATTGGCGATGACATATTATTTTATAATTTGGCAATGGCATATCATGTTTTGTAATTTGGCGATGACATACCATGTTGTATAATTTTGGCGATGACATATCATGATGACACCTATATGTTGTATGTCTATTTGGGGATTTTGCTATGTTTATGCAAGTTGTTAGACTAAGGCATGTATTATGTTTAGATCTACATTTAGATCTATGTTTATTGAATCATGCAAGTTGTTAGACTAAGACATGTATTATGTTTAGATTCACATTTAGATCTATGAAAATTGGATTTAAAAATTAAAACTCATATTTACATGCCTTGTTAAACTTGTGTAAAACCATATGCTTAAGATTCACGTTTGTTGGATCCAAAATAAAAGTTCATATTTACATGCCTTGCTAAACCTGGGTAATTCCATATGTTTAAGATTCATGATTGTTGGATCCAAATTAAAGTTTACATTCACATGTCTAGTTGGACTTGTGCAATTCTATATGCTTAAGGTTTATGTTCATTGGACCCAAAATAAAAGTTTGCATATACATGCCTAGTTGGATTTGGGTAATTTCGTACGTTTAAGACCCATGTTAATTAGATCCAAAAATGCAAATTCACCTTATATGACTAATTGGAAATGTGTAGTTCTATGTAAACTCCCATCCATATGCGTATGGTTCATGTTGATTAGGTTCAAAATTGCAAGTTCATAATTAAACATATATTTATTCTATGCCAAATTTATGTGACATATGTTGGATCCATATTATGCTTGTCTTGAATGCTACGTGTCTCTTCCTTTTCCCCTCTTAATTTTGAGTTAGGCTAAATTGCAAAGCATAACATTCTATGAAATTTATGTGAATGTTTAGCGGGGGTAACGTTGGGAAAAACATGAAGTTACATGTTATTGGTATATTTTAAATGATTAGTGGCATTGAAACGGTACAATTTATATACCAAAAATTATGAACATGATTTAGAGAGAAATTGGGCATGACTTGATTGACAATAATTTACATATAAATATAGAAGGTAAATATGTAAATTTAGAAAAGACAAATATGCCTAACCCGAGGTTAGATTGAGTTACAGTGTAAGACTGCCCGGAACCGCCCGCACATCCAGCAACTGTAACAATATATTTCTAATGTGAGAGATTAGCGCATCAATCCCAAAAGAACCCGAGGTTAGACTGAGTTGCGGTGTAAAACTACCCTGAACCGCCCAGTACATCCAGTAACCGCAAAAATACCTATCTAATGTGAGTGGTTGGTGCTTTAATGAATGAATTAAAGCTAAGATAGGATTGGTAGGGTTAAGTTAATTAAGGTAACACTTAGCCAATATAACAAGATGAATGACTAGGGTTAATTTAATAGGAAACACTTAACCAATATAGTATGATGAATAGGTAAGGTTAAGTAATAAGAAGCACTTAGCCAATATAACTTGATTTGTGGTAGGGTTAAGTTAAAACAAGAGGGCAACACTTAACATATATAACTTGATTTGTGGTAAGGTTAAGTTAAAACAAGAGGGAAATGAAAAGTTCGGGTGTGTGTACGCGACTTGTGCAGGATCTATAATATGGCTATGCGGAATATGATAACAATATATATACGCAGTAAAGTAAAGTAAAGTAGAGTAACGACACCAGGATTTTTATACTGGTTCGGACCTCCAGTCCTACGTCCAGTCCCGAAGCTCCTCTTCGGCTTTTCACTAAACAACACCCTCGCTTCACCCGGAGGAACAGGTTCACAACTACTTGATTTACGGGCTATAAGTTTACCCACTTGATTTCACGGGCTACAAGCTTACCCACTTGATTTCACGGGCCACAAGCTTACCCACTTGATTTCACGGGCTACAAGCTTACCCACTTGATTTCACGGGCTACAAGCTTGCCCACTTGATTTCACGGGCTACAAGCTTACCCACACAGGACAATTACAAGAGTTTGACTTCTGATTGTGTTCTTCTTTCAACACTGATTTGCCAACGATTGAGTACACCCTTCCTATAATCTTATCCTCAAATGAAATTTGATGTTTAGAAATATTAGGAAGTATAATATCGAATTGAATCACAAGTGTATGAAATATGCTTGGAGATTCAACCGATAAAATGAATGCTTTTTGAGTGCTTTTTGAACGAGAAGAATATTGCAAGATAGATTAGAAAATAGAGAGAAATTTCGGTGGTTTGGATGATTGTAAAATCATGTATTTATAGAGATCGAGAGGTTGCAAATGTTGGTGAAAAGATGCATCTAAAAGGAGTGATTATTCATGAAGAAAAATGGATGCAACTTTTGAAGAAAGAAGATGACTTTTCAATATAACGGTCAAAATTCAAAAACCTGTTGACCTATAGAATTTTATAGGTCGACATGTTTTTAGCCGTTGGAATTCAAAAACCTGTTGACCTATAAAATTTTATAGGTCGACCTATTTTTGACCGTTACAATTTAAAAACCTGTTGACCTATAAAAAATTGTAGGTCGACATGTTTTCGGTCATATGCATAAAAAATGTCTTCATGAGTAGTATTTTCAAACAATTAGAAGCATGATTATTTGAGGATAGATTTTAACATTTTATAACTCTAAATAATCAACTTCTAACCTATGAAGTCATCTTGTCTTCTTTTCGTCGATGTAGAAGCTTCTTCTTGTCATAAATCAAAATAACCATCGACGCTTCGACTCAACATTCTCCCCCTTTTTGATTGATGACAACCTAGCATAATAAAGGTATTGTTCCTTGTATATTGCTCCCCCTGTATATATGCTCCCCCTGAATTATATAATCTGCATAGCACTTGTTAGTAACATTTTCTCCCCCTTTGTCATCGACAAAAAGGGTTTTTATAATAATGCATAAGAAAACAATAATTTACAGAGATACCATACTACTAAAAATCCATAGAATATTGTACGAGTTACAAGTCAAACCAAACGAGCACAAGGAGATAGTATAGTTAATACAAAACAAATGAAATAGAAGTTCATAGATCAAAGCGTAAGAAATGATGCGTAGAGACTATTGTGGTGATTGTGGAGGCCAATCAGAATCACTATCTTCTCCTTCGTCCTTGTCACCTTCCTCCTCTCGTTCCTCATCATCACTGTTACTATCATCGTCATGAGTTCCCTCCTCAATGTGTGACATTCCACGACCTAGCATGTGTTGAGTACTTGCTCCCGAACTCGTACCTTCTTCAGAGGATGACCATGTAAATGTAGGCGGCATTGGACGTTTACCTGGGTCTTGAGCAAGTGGTGCGGAGGTCGAAGCACAAGAGATGGCTTCCCAAATCGTCCCAAAGAAAGATTTCAATTTATTGAACCGCTTATCAAGTTTAGAATCTAAGCGGTCGAGTTTATTATCGGTTCTTTTAAGCCTAGCTTCAAGTAAGAACTGATTTCGGGCGATTTGCTCAAGTGTATCCTTAGTAGAAGAAGTAGGAGGCGGAATCACAACATCTTCAGGCCTATGAGTAGGAACTTGAGAAGTGGAAGTTTGTGGAGGTGGAGGTGGTCCTTGTTCGACATATTGTTCAAAAGGAATAATATTCAAATATGGAATTGGAAGCTTCATCCTCTTTTTAGAAGCTTTATCAATACATTTTGGTATTGATATTCTTGATGGAGGAGATCTTACGCCACATTCCATGAGGCAACGCATAATATACTCGTTATAAAACAAGTGAGGCCTTGAGCGTTTATTAACCATCAAAATCTCGTCAAATATCATCGCAACCCAATTCACTCTGATATTTGCATAAATGGCATATAGTGCCTTAAAGTTTTCTTTGTATACCGCATCAAAATTTCCGGTTCTAGGAAGAAGAGAATGTGTGGTACAAAGGTGTAGAACTCTAGCGGATGGTCTTAGATTAATACCTTTAGTACTTGACTTATGGTCTTCAATAAAAAGGTGACTATATTTATCACGAATATGAATAGGGCAGAACTCACTAGTAAATTGAATTCCATCATTGTGGGTTTGAAGAATTTCTGCCATTCGATCTTTGGAGAGAAAGATGTGTTGGCCACACACCACTGACCATAAGCAATCATCATAATTTTGAGGCTTAAATTTGTCTAAATTGAGATTAGCATAGAATAATTTTATCAAAATATGGCTTATCTCAACATGATTGTCTTCAAAATTTAGAAGAGACTCTATACCCGCTCTGTTTGATAGATTACTAACGTCGTAGAGGACGAAATCAGAGAATTTGAGAAAAGATCCGTGGTGAATTGTATAGTCTTTCATCTTGTTCCATCTCTTCACCGCAAGAGGATCCATTAGCCATTGTTTGATTTGAGTATCAATAGGTTGAACAGGAGTTTGAGAAGATGATGTTTTGGACTTCTTTTGCTTTGGGGCCATTGATTCCTTTTGGAAGATTGATTAAAGAATTTTTGAAGTAGGGTTTTTAACAAGGAAGACAATGAAAAAAGATGACCTTTGGTGAAGGGATACAAGATTTAAAAAGGAAAGGACGTGTTGATTGGTGAAAACTCAAAAATCAGCGAAACCGGTCGACAGCTAATAATGGACCGGTCGACAGTTTGAAGTTCTGGAACAAAAAATTATACAAATTTTGTTAAGGCCGGTCGACAGGTGATATAGGGGCGGTCGACCGTTAAAAGTTCTGGAAATATTGGAGTATACGATTTTAAATGGACCGGTCGACAGGTTATATTAGGGCAGTCGACAGGAAAAAGTTCTGGAAAGATTGGCCATATAAATTATAAATGACCGGTCGACAGGGTAGAAAGTAGGCGGTCGACCGGAAAAAGTTCTGGATGAAAATGTATAAGATTTTGACTTGATCGGTTGACAGGTGTTTTTGTAGCGGTCGATCGGTAATAGTTCTGGTTGAAAATGAATTTTAATTTGAACTATGGCGGTCGACAGGATTTATAATATTGTTTTTCTGGATTTGAGAAGAATAGAAACGAGATTTTATTCAAAACAAAATGTTTTTAGAACAACCAAAATATTTGAAAGACAAAATACAAAATTATTTTCAGAAAAAATTTTAAACGATATAAATTATCTCCTTGGCTCCCATGCATTTTTCGGTTCCCAAGGATTGAACCGTCCACTAGCTCCTTCATTGTTTTGATAATTTCTATCCCATGAGTTCGGAGTTCGTGAAGACGATGGTATTGGAACTGGCTCATGAACATTATGTCGGTCAGAGCCACAGAAGAGAGTAGCTAATCGTTCGAGGTAAGTCAAACGAGAAGTCGTCAGTTTCTGCTCGTAAAACATTTGTTGTTGATAGTAGTGCATCTCGTCTATCTTTTCTTTAGTACGGGGAGAACAGAACAACACCTTCTTGCTTCTCTTAGGAGTAGGCGTAGTTCCCGGAGT
>JASFAX010004834.1:0-38146 GCA_030737875.1 Allium sativum
GTATGTAATGAAATTTGAACTTCAAAATGGAAAAAAAATTATTTATATGCATTAAATCCTAGATATAATAAAGAAAATGTATGAACTTGAACGTAGAATGATTTAAGATAATTAAAGACAACTTTTTATATGTTTTAATTATGTGGACTTGAATGTAAAATTGATTTAACCATTTTTATTTATATGAATATTGTGTACACAGAGCGAATTGTTATTTTTATGATTTATTAGTCAAAAAATAAATATTTATTAATTAGACTTATTGAAAATTTTTAAATTTAAGACCACTAGATAAATTCGTGTATGAACACGAATGTAAAACAAATGTAAGAAAACTTAGGAGAAGTCGGCAAATAATTGTACTAGTTATTAAATGTTGATATTTAAAGGTAAAATAACAACATTGTAATAATTTAATATAATTGTTGAAATTTAAACTATGCAAACTTGAAATAAAAATTATTTTTACCATTTTTACAATATATATGTGATACGCATGTTGAAATGTCATTTTTAAAATTTATTAAACCAGTTAACTATTAATAGATATTTGTTATTTGTGGTTTATTTGAGTAGTTTTAAATTAAGATCACCTAATTAATTTTTAAATATGTATTTATTTGTCAAATAGTATAAGAATACCTGAAAGAAATATTTAAATTATAAAATTAATTAAATGTTGGTATTTAAATGTAAAAAAATAAAGGGGGCAACATAAATATTGTTTTAATTACAATTATAACGAATAAACATTGAAGATTTTAAGCAGAATATCTAGAGACAATCAAAAAGATAATGAAGAACTTCTATAATTAATAAAAGAGAAGAAATTTCTTCTGTTTTTTGAATACTGAATTGATGGTAGGGTAAAATGTCACTTGTTTTTATGAATGTTAAGGCACACACTTTGCGCGTGATGATGCCATTTGTTTTACACGGGAAGCCTTTTTTTTACAAATTATATATAATTAACATATGTAAGAGAATAATTTGCACGAATATTTAACCATATTTTTATATTGAAACATGTGTACTTAATTAAAATTTTATTTTAAGGCTGCAAAATTTATTTATTTTTAGTTTGAATTTTTATTTATATAATCAATTAATAGACAATGAATTTGTAAATGATTTTTTCTGTTAGGTTATATTTTTAGGAATTGAGATATATTTTGAATTTGAAAAGAAGTTTAACAGTTGGATCATATTTTTAAGCATGAAGTGATTTTTTGGAATTGTGAAAAAGTTTAATCGTTATATTCTATTTTTAAGAAATATTGAAATTTGTTAATGTTTGTAGAGAGGTAGTGTCCATGTTGATAGCAAAAGGTGTGACATTAAAGATAATACAACTATTAATAAAGATAAAGATTGGGTTTTTTAAATATAATGCTAAATTTTAAAACCAATACGAAATATACTGAAAGTTTGAAACTAAATAAAGATAACATAGAAAATTAAGGAAAGAACTTTAGCTTCCGCTTAATAGATATCAGTGAGTTCTACATCTACAAAACTATTGGTACTTTGGTTTCATTACTTTTATTTGGGATGTTATTGTCAGGGTCGGCCCAACAGTCGTGAAACTGCTGCAAACCATAGTATTGAACAAAACATATGTGATGGGCATCAACACCAGTTCAATGCAACTTAAGATATGAATTCTAACCACTCCGCCACAAGCAGTTTCAATAACTGGAAAACGAACATAATTATAAATCAATATTTTTAAAAACATATAGGAGATTGTGTTGTTCTTTCCACTACCTTCGATGGTGCTACCTTAGGCAATTGCCTTGTTCACCTACCCCTTGGACTGGGCATGCTTATTGTGAAAAAAACTAAGATCTAATTGTATATTTAAATAATATTTTGAAAGTAGGGATTAGGCAATAAAAAATTGAATTTGTATTGTAACAGTCCATATGTAATGTTTGATACAGTTCCAAGTCTAATATTTGTGTTATTCACTATTTTTAGTTTTTTATAATGATATAGATATTCAATTTGTATAAATTCAATTTTGTTAGTTTAGCTTTGTTTTCCATTATTTTTCTAGTGCGGTGCTAAGGGCATCCCGAAAACTACTTTGGGGTACCATATCACCGTCGATCGAACAGTGTTCGACCGGCGGTTGTACGCCGAACGCAGCGAAAAAACGTTTGACGGTATCTGTGGTACCTCGAATTATAAAGTGGGGGTACCGTTAGCACTGCACTTTTTGTATATACCTCTGGATGGTAGACAATGTTTATAAACCTCATGTAGGAAAAATGAAAACAAATGAATTTTTCATGAAAGGATGGTCATATGTACAGATGATACTTGATGATAATAAACATATTAAGTTTGAAAATAAGCAGTTCTCAAAATTGCTTGAAACATATAGAAATCAAAATTAAAAATCGTGAAATGGTTTTGACCTACCATTCTCCATGCAAACCCTACATATTAACTTTAAAATCCTACTTTTTACAAGATATTAATACAACATCGTATTTCAAAAGGCTAATCATTGTAACCAAACGCATGCACTATACAATGTTGAATTTATGACTAAAAGATAAAAAGGCTTTCCTCGTCAGCAAAAAATGTAGCAGACAACATTAACATAAGCTTAAAATTAATGATTTGAATTAAAAACACAATGTTTTGCGGCTATGATACTTTATACAACAACATCACATCACATGACACATGGTGTAATCATAGCCATCCATCTTCTTACCGTTTTATTCCTTATTGGGTTCGACCTGGTTATGTATCTTATTTCTGTTTTAAGCCCAGTAATTTCTGTTATATATATCAGGCTATTGTACATATTATTTCATTCGAGAATCAATACAAAATACATTCTGAAACAAACTCTATTGCAAATTTATCAATTCTTCGTCTCTACATTCAATTCTTCTGCAATTCCAATATGGTATCAGAGCAGAAAGCTTAATAACATCAACCATATATCAAACCAAATTTTTTTAAGATAGATTTAAAACCCATCAGAGAATTATCATCATTTGGGTTTAACCTTTCATTTAAGTTTATAAACTCCTTATTTGAGAGTTGGCTATAATTCAGATCAGCGCCTTGCCAAGTTTATCTACCGGTTGCATCAGATCTAAATCATTTAAACCTAAGCAGAAAATTTCAGAGAAAATCAAGTCCTATCACCAAGAAAATCAAGAAATTAATTCAAGAAATTTCCATACCAGTGCCAGTCATCAAAATTGCTTTATCACTTGATAGGAAACTGGTTGCAGATTACCTGAAGTGAAGACCATTGATTTTCGGAATCAAGAAGGTAATTTCTCCTCAATTTGATTCTTTTTTATTCATAGTTCATGTTTCTGCATCATGGGAGATACAACTCCAGCAATTGGATAAATTGCATCAGCAAATCAATCATCTCAGAGTCAACCATAAGCTTTAGCCACATCTGTTGAGCAGCTCGTAAAAACTGTAATAAGCCCACAGAGTCAACTTGTTACAGTCAAATTAGATGAAAGCAATTATCTGTTATGGAAATTTCATATAGAATCTGCTATTCAGACATATGGATTGGAAGGTTACATCTATGGTACCACTGACATACCATCAAAGTTCATAACAAATCAAGAAAATAGAGTTGTAAGTAATGAAGAATTTGTCAAATATCATAGACAAGATAGGCTAATTAATTCTTGGTTGCTTTCAACTATTAGCAACAATCTTATGTCTCAAGTTACTAGGTGTAAATCAACCAATGAAATTTGGTCAAATGTAGAAAATAATTTCAATTCCCAATCTCAAGCCAAGGTTATGAATTTCAGAAGGCAACTTCATAATACCAAGAAAGAAAATGACAGCATGAGAGATTACCTATCAAAGATCAAGACTCTGTGTGATCAGTTGGAAGCAGCAGGCCATAAAATGCCTGAATCTAAACGGGTCTTAACTGTTCTTAATGGTCTTAGCAATGAATATGAAGCTGTTGAAGCTATCATTTATTCATAAAGGGTTACACCTCCAATGGAAGAAGTTCATTCTATACTTCAATCTCATGAAACAAGCATAGAAAGCAAAAGAAATCAAGATTCTGATGTGTCTGTTAACTATGCTAACAATTTCAAGAATAAAGATCGTGGACCAAACCAACAAGTTCAAAAAGGTGGTTTTAGTAAAAGGTCTAGAGGCAGAGGAAGAAATTTTAACAACAATAATAGACCTAAATGTCAAATTTGTCAAAAAGTGGGCCACATAACACTCAAGTATTATTTTAGGTTTAATCAAAACTACACTCCTAATCAAGGTTACAGCAGGCAAAAGAACAACAATCAAAATGCAAATATGGCTCAAGTTCAGAATGATTCTAAGGCCAGTGGTCAGAATGAAATCACAAGAGTGGATCACATTAATGATGAAAGCAGGTACCCTTATTCAGGTGCAAAAATTCGTCTAACAAGCAACTTAGACAATTTTAAACTTGGGTGCAAGGAGTACAGAGGTAATCAATTAGTATGCATGGGGAATGGTAAGTCTATGCATATAACCCCTACATGTAGAGGATATATTGATGGAAACAAACACTTGCTTTTTAACAATCTATTAAGAGTCCCATGCATTAAAAAGAACTTGTTGAGTGTGTCTCAGTTTACAAAGGATAACCAAGTATAGTTTGAATTTTATCCTATTATTGTTTAGTCAAAGAAATACTTAGTAAAAATGTTTTGTTGCAGGGTAATGAAGTTAGAGGGTTGTATGTGTTCAATTAAGCCAACTCCAACAAAAGTGGAATCAAATATGTGAATTGCAATCTCAGTGAAAATACTCTAAATAAAGAAAGTAATGTGTTTGGTCTATAGCACAGTAAACTTGGTTATCTAAGTACAATTATTGTTAAATAATTTATTGTTGAAAACAGTATAACATTTGATGATATCACTATTCCTTATTTGTGCACATATTGTCAAATGGGAAAAAACCAAAAATTATCATTTATTGATTCATCTACTCGGCATTCTAAGCCATTACGGTTAATTGCTACTGATCTCTAGGGTCCAGCCCCAATTAGTTCAGATTATGGGTACATATATTATATTTCATTTGTGGATGCTTATAGTAGATATACTTGGATATATTTTCTAAAATCAAAATCTAATACTTATGATATCGTCATGCACTTTATTACTCATGTTGGAAAACAGACTGATTCTCAAGTTAAAAAAATTCAGTTTGATGGTGGTATTGAATATAAATCATCGAAGAACTATTTTCTTTTCTTTTAAAGGGAATATTACATAGAACCACTTGCCCATATACTTCTGAGCAAAATGGGCTTGTGGAAAGAAAGCATAGGAATATAGTTGAATCAGGATTAAATTTATTAGCTCAGGCAAAGATGCCACTAAAATTTTGGCTAAATTCCTTTAGTACAAAAGTTTATTTAATAAATAAATTGCCAATAAAAGTGCTTAGAGGAATAAGTCCTCATGAAAGCTATATAATGTTAAACCTGATTACTGTATCTTAAAAACTTTTGGTTGTTTTTGCTATCCTTATATCAGATCATATAATAAACAAAAGTTTGAGTATAGATCTTAACTTTGTAAATTTATAGGATATGCTGAACGCCAAAAAGGATATAAGTGTTTAGATGATAATGGAAAAATATTTGTAAGCAGACATGTAATGTTCAATGAAAAGATATTTCCCTATCATACTGAAAGTATCAAAACAACAAACATGATATATAATACAAATATTTCTATACCACCATTACCTGTATTTTTTAACTCAACATGTGCAGGTGAACCAAGTAAGACACATGACAGTATAACATCACATGAAGATGATACCGTTCAGCCATCTAACCAGTCCAATGAATCACCTACACTACAAAGGCAAGAAGAATCAGTCAGTATTCAATCCGAAAATGAAAATACAGATAGTGTAGAAAGAGAAGATCTTCCTCAAGCTACATCCACTCATCCCATGGTTACTAGAGTAAAAAGTGGGATTTTTAAACCCAAAATATGTACAATTGTTACTATTGATGAAGAGCCAACTTGTCACAATTAAGCCAAGTCAGATGGCAGCTGGTTAAAACCATGGATGTTGAGTACCAGGCTCTCATACAAAATCAAACATGGGATTTAGTTAAGCCTCCAATAGAAAAAAATATCATCAGATGTAAATGGATTTACATAATAAAAAGAAAATCAGATGGTTCCATTGGTAGATATAAGGCAAGAATAGTAGCCGAAGGCTTCACACAACAACGAGATTTTGACTACAAGGAAATATTTTCACCAGTAGTCAAACCATCTACAATTAGAGTTGTTCTATCTATTGCTATAAGTAGAAAATGGAAACTTAGAGAACTAGATGTAAATAATGCATTTCTTAATGACATATTACAAGAAGATGTATATATGGAACAACCAGAAGGGTATATGAGCAATAGGAATATGTGTGCAAGTTAAAGAAGGCTATCTATGGATTAAAACAGGCTCCTCTTGTATGGTTTGATAGATTAAAAACCACATTGGGTAACATGGGTTTTCAATCTACCAAATTAGAAAACTCTTTGTTTGTCAAATTTAATGATTGTTCTATTATATGAATTTTAATATATGTTGATTATCTTATCATTACAGGTAATGATAATACCGAAATCAACAAACTTGTGAACTATCTGGATAAACAATTTTCTGTTAAAGATCTAAGAACACTCAATTACTTTCTAGGAATAGAAGTGATAAACAATTCAGCATCTGAAATCATTTTCTCAAAGAAAAAACATTTCTGAACTTCTGACAAAAGCTCAAATGGACAAAGAAAATGGTGTACCAACTCCAATGATTAGCATTCAACACTTGTCTAAACATAGGGGATATATAATTCAAAATAATATAGAAGAGTAGTTGGTGCTTTACAGTATGGAACTATCACTAGGCCTGATATAGCGTACAGTGTTAACAAAGTGTGTCAATTTATGCAAGAACCACTTGACATACATTGGAAAGCATTCAAAACGATTCTTTGATATCTCAAAGCTACTTTGGATTATGGTTTGCATATTAAAGCTAGCAACAATTTCAACATTACTGGATTTGCTGATGCAGATTGGGCATCAGATCTAGATGATTGAAAGTCAACATCTGGATATTGCATTTTTATTGTTGATAATATTGTTTCCTAGTGTTCAAAGAAACAATCCACTATATTCAGATCGAGTACAGAAGCAGAGTACAGAAGCATTGCTAACGCAACTGCAGAAATTATGTGGCTATAATCACTACTTACTGAACTTAATATTCAAGCAAACAAGTCGATATTGCGGAATGACAATCAGAGTGCAGTATATATGTCTACTAATCCTATTTTGCATTTCAGAACAAAGCATATAGAAATTGACTTGTATTTTGTTTGAGAACAAATTATGAAAGAATATATGGAGATTAGACACATACTAGCCACTTACCAACGTGCCGATACACTTACGAAGGCAATACCATCTCCAAACTTTATAAAGTTTAGAGACGAACTCAGAGTGAAGAAGATTGGAAGTAGCGACTCTCAAATCATGCAACAAAAGCCAAATCGAAGCCAGATCAGCTTGAAGAGACTCAAAAAAGCAAAGATCTGACCGATAATCTCACTTTAAAGTCATCTGGTGAAGTCAGTCAAGCAAATTCAACTCAAAACACCATATCTAAGAGTATAAGAAGAAATAATAAAGGAAAGGAAGTGATTTCTCATTATGGTTTGAAGAATTAGTAGAAGAAGGTAGAGATCGCGGTTGTTTCCTCCACGGAAAACCCTAACTCTAGTTTCCATTTGAACGGGGAATTAAAAACACAATGTTCTACAGCTAAGATACTTTATACAGCAACATCCGATCACGTGATACATGGTGCGCAGTCATTCATCTTATTACCATTTTGTTCCTTATTGGATTCAGCCCAGTTATTATTCTTATTTCTGTTTTAAGCCTAGTTATTTCTGTTATATATATTCGGCTATTGTACATATTATTTCTGTAACGACCCGCCTTTTTGCCCGATTCTCACCGGTAATTGAACCAACTTTAATTGTTCATAAAGACGGATGGTTATGGGTACTAACACATTTGAACCCAAGTAATAGAACTTTTATTTCATTACGAAATATTTTTGCATCAGAGTTACAAAGAATCAGAGTATACCATAAGCTCAGCGGAAAACCAATTTCTCTCTGTGGAAGAAGAAAAACCAAAACAAGACTCTAGTTCCAAACAGAAACTAGCTCTGAAACTAAACCTGCAAACTAAACTACTAGCTGCCCGTGCAAAATTATGGGCACCTGGAGTTTAGGTGGGAACAATAAACTCCAGGTCGGTCGTGGGACTGGTTGGAGAACTCAAAATAGTTATTATTTCGGGTTTATTTTAAAGTTGTAAAAATTCTCCGGACCATGCCGCTAACGCGGAACGGGTTTACCCCATGAGAATTCTGGTTCATCGAAACTCGTTATGACTTTGGAAAATGAAGTTATCATAAGCTCGTCCCACATCACACAATGCAAACGCACACCATATGGGCGAGTTTTGTCTTATGATACCCAAAATGCTTTTATACATGAAAATCCTCTTTTAATACAATTTTAGTGCATAGTGTTGAAAACCATTTCACAAATAAATATATTATTCTTATCTTCGTGTCCTGGATTGATATTTCGTTCCGGGAACCATCAGATTGGAAAACTCAATAAGCAATACGAGCCGTTCATGAATTGTAATCCAACTTATCACCATATATATGTAAGAACATATCAAAACTAATTTATACTTGCCTAACGTGGTCATCATATTCCTAATAGTAGAACACTCAAACAATTTTAACAACAATAAGAACAGTTCTAGAGTGATGCATGCAGCATGTAACAGCAGCTGCGTATACCCATAAACACCATGATGATTGAAATCAAAACTAGGCAACCAACCCAAAGGATAAGCATGTAAACAAACTCGCACTAATTATACTCAGAGAAAACCGAAGTCCAAGACTTGAAATATATTTAATCGTAAGAGAATTTACATTGTATTAATGACACAATGAACAACAAGACGCAGCTAATTAGTTTGTTAGTGGACTAAATACCATAAGAACGAACAAAAGAGGGATGGCGAATAGCAACAGCTCCTGGCAACGTGGAAAGCTGTTGGTCAGCGGCGAACGGTGCGCAATGCACAGTGGCGGAGAGCCTGCAAATGAACTTGATGGAGGCGTAGGCTCGGATTTGTTGCATGGATCGACATGCCGGTTGGAGCGAGAGCGAGCGAGGGTCACGGAGGCAACGTCGGCGGCTTTGTTTCCGGTCGGGAGGCGAGCGACGGTTCGGGTTCAACTGAGGGTTGAGGAGGCAGGATCGGAACGGCCTTGCATAGTTCGGAACCCGCTGTCTTCTTTTCATACTCGCTGTTATTTGTTTAACATTACCAAATTTGCTAGACCTTGAAGTGTCACTTAGCTCCTGTTTGCTTCATGCATGTTTTAGGGTCCATTCAGTATGTTATTTGGTGCAGTCATGGGTATTATACTCGAATTGTTTTAACAACTATTGGGTTTAAACTAATTATATTTATGTGTTTATCGAAGTTACTGACTTGAAATAAGTTTAATCCTGACTAGAGTGTTTTATGCTTTTTCACGGAACGCTCGAGTCAAGTCCTGAGTGTTCCAAATTTAAAGATTCAGCTCGCAAACTGGAGAGGAACATAAAGACACAGGATGCTTATGCGCGTGCAAGGCTCGACTAAAAGTGTAAAATTTTATTCTTATAAAATTTATGTATGAGTTTCTTCCGCTGTATAAAAATAAAAATGTTTTGTATAAACTCTGATATATGTATGAAAATTTATTCCGCTGCAATTATTGTGTACTATGATTCTGTGTGTATTTTCTGTTTAAATATGATAAGCTAAATAACGATTCCTCGTTTTGAGCATCTAGAGTTAGTTTAATTACTGATCTGAGACCTTGAAAATAGTGAGTCGTCACAATTTCATTCAAGAATCAATACAGAATATATTCTAAAGTAAACTCTATTGCAAATTTATTAATTCTTCATCTCTGCATTCAATTCTTCTGCAATTCTAATAATTTGGCTCACCAAGCAGCAAATGAGGAGTTCACAAAGATTTTTGTAAGAGAAGATGGTGTTAAAACACAACATTGTAACTAACTCGGAAATTGCCACAAGTAATTGATAAGTCCATCAAAGTGAAAATCTAGCAAACGCAAAGAAACAATGGGACATTACATTTGCTAGTTATCGCTCATGAAAAAAACAAGATTTTTTTAGTGGAGTGTGTCGTTCCATTTCTTTTAGAGAGAGGCTTTGCTAAAGCAAGTAAATACAACACGGTTACAACCTCCATTAAATCTGTCAAACCCTATAGGCACATAAGGAACATATTATAACTGGTTTCTACAACAGCCCGAACTTTAACGTTGTATATATAATTCGAATTTGTTAAAATAAAATGAAAAAGTATAAATTTTATTTTTGATGATTAATGGTTTTAAAATAAACTTGAGTTAGTTAAATTTTATAGAAGATTTAGTGAAAAAAAATTGAATTTAATAAATATTCAGGCTGATTATAAAGACTGAAATAATATTTTTAATTGAAAATGAACATTTAAAGGCCTTAATAATTCGAAGAAAAATGGCAGCGATGAAGAATTAATTGTAACAACTCATATTCTTTTCGGCGTACATTTCATCAAAAATCGAGACTTAGCTAAATCCATCAGAACACAGATCATTTGGTTTGGTACCTGCAAGAATTAACACGAACAATATCAATCGTATAGATTTAAACTTACTACTGAAACCAGGTATAATAAAAATATCAAATGTATCTGCTACCTTAGAACCAGTTGGATTCCTTAGAAGCCAATGGTTACATTGATACTGAACATGAAAGAACTAAGACTTTATCAATATTGATCATCTACAGCTCTAAAGACATATCCCTCCATGTCTATCATGTGAGTTGTTATGCGGAGAAGGGTTCTGCTCCACTTTTTATTACAACCCATAGAATTTTAGAATGGCATGTACTAGTGTAGATCTGAAGCACTTGTTTGGCTAAGGCACTAGACATTTGAGATGTCAACTCTTAGTCAGTAATTATTATGATTCGTTATATTTACTTATTCCGCTCTGAGTTATTAGCTTTAGTGCTCTGATATAATTTCTTTTTCGTAGGATACTAAACCAACGAATCATATGCTAATGGACCTGATTTTCAATTCACAAAAAAATTCAGCTCATTCAAGTGCGGGTTGCTACAGGTTAACTGATTTAGCAGATCAAGACTTCCATTCATATTCTTCCTCTTGACTTTCACATAGTTTATCACTCCTCCCTTTCATCGTCCCGTCCATCAAAAGTGTTAGGACTCAACATTCTCAACATTAGTAGTAAGCCTAGGGGCGACAGACTTTCTCCAACGATCATGGAGTTACCACTTTGGTTATTCCTAGGATAGATTTTGCATAAATCAAAAAATCCACGGATTACAGAAACTGAACTGACAGATCTATGTTATGGACTAAAGAAATAAAAAGTTGTTCTTAATAGTCTGAGATCGATACATTTCTCAGTGAAAGTCACCAAGGTGTTTGTGTTAAAAATTGACACACGTCGGAACTATTAGAAAACAATGTAAATGAACAAAATAAATCGAAAATGAGGGAAAAAAAGAACTTACAACAAGTATAATGGTTTGTCTAATCAAAAACCTATTATGTAACGACGGTCAGAACAAAGCCCCCCTTCCTTGCACGCATACGAGCTGGCACACAACTCCCATATAACAAAAGGAATCCCTAATGTTATGTGCCTACCAACTCATATTTGTACACAACTCCTTCAATTTATTCCGTTATGTGAGACTATTAATTCTAACCCGTCATTCCTCCTTAACAACATGCAAGACAATCCTAACAGTCTCCCACTTGACTTGCATCCTACGAGTATCTTTTGAGAGCACTGCCTTGCCTGCATGACCTAGTCCGTAACCTTTGACACTGATACCACTGTTATGTAATGACGGTCGGAAGAAAGCCCCCTTTCCTTGCATGCATATGAGCTGGCACACAACCCTCATATGACAAAAGGAATCCCTGATGTTATGTGTCTACCAACTCATATTTGTACACAACTCCTTCAATTTATCCTGTGATGTGGGACTATTAATTCTAACCCGTCATTCCTCCTTCCTTAACAACATGACGATCCTAATAATACCTACGTCCACTTGAATTTTGTTAATGTCTATGTAGAGCTTTTACAAACTTTATCTTACAGGTTGGTGGCTATGTACAAGTGATGATCAATGCAGTTGCAAAGAAAGTACAAAACGTTTGTTAATCAAGCCTGAATTCCTCCAAACATTGCCCCTTTTCTAATTATAGTTACAATTCGGTGGAATTCTCTCCAATGCGTTCTTTCGTAACTTCCCCACATCCTGAAAAAGTCATTTTTCAAAATAGTATGCACAACTTATCAATCTTTAGGGATTTGTATCGAACCATGCTCCATTGATCGAGATAGATCCATGAGATGGTTCTGAAAACTTTCTCCACTCTCTCACGGACATCGGGTTGACTTACATCTTTACCTTTAATGTTCCACTAAGTTATTATGAGCTTGAACTTGAGCGAATTCCCTGGTTTTGACAAGGAAGTAAGCACTTGACTTGCACATCGTTCAAGACATGATAGGCTAGTGAGCCATCCCATATAGCACATACTAATCGCATTGTATAAGTTTGGTTAAAAATTTGGGCAAGGGTTAGAGTTAGTGTTGATCGCAGACTTGGCTGGTTTCTTAAATCTACTATTTGGCACTTGGAGTGGTTGATGTGTGAGGTACTTTTTAAGGTTTTTGGTTGCCTTATGGTTCCACCTCCTTGTTTTTCTTGAAATATGAGCTTAGCCGCTATCGTTTTAGATTCATGCTTAGTTGTTCTTCTATTTGATTGATCTGACATATCCAGACATGGTTTAGTCACAAAGCTGATAATACATCCCTTCATTCATGAATATCTTTATTTATACAATTTACGAAAGCCTTATGTTGTTTGATTTATTAGAACATCCGTATTTGGTTTACGATAGTCTGTTATTATTAAATTATAAGAGCTATCTTTCTTTATCTTTAATAGCACTTCATATCTAAATTTATGACAACATCATTTATCTAACGTATGATAATTTCGCCTACTTGATATATGGTAGTCATTTCATCACTAGATTAACGATAGCCATTTTTCATTTATCCTCAACAACTCTTTCTGTAACACCCCACGTCCGTTAATGTCACTCACTAAGGGAATGCATTAAGTTCTGAGAAGCATTATAGGTAAATAAGAACATAATAGCACAAGAAAGACATGTAAAATAGCAGCGGAATTAAAAACTTTATTTAAATCAAAACATCATGGTCCCAAATACTGAGTTTACATCAAAAGTAACTAATTACATTAATAATCTGTCTTGCCAAAAACATCAGAGTGCAAAACCATAAGACCATATTTCCTTGTGAAGCCATAAGAGAGTTGACCAGAAGTCAAAGCGATACATCTATATCCAAAATCCAAGCTAAGCTGAAAGAATCCAAATCAACTCTAAGCACTTCCACCCTGAGAACCTGGTGGGGAAACGGAAGAGAGAGAAGAGGAAACAAAAAGGGTCATACATAAAGTCCGGCGAGTCCAGTTACTTTTAAATATAAATAAATAAAAGTATCATGGCAGGTATATAAAACTGGAAGAACAAGATAACAGTAATAATAACAAGTGTGAACTGAGCAAGGTAAGATGAACAGGATATATTGCGCTTCTTAAATAATTTCTCTGCACCGCGCAGATACTAGTATATCAAAAGTAGAATGATCTCTACCAATACCGTTCCATTACATTTTCTTGATTATTAGGTTACTTGGGTTAATAACACTCTAGACTTATACGCACATCGTACCCATATACTTTCCCATGGATTCACCTAATACAATATATGTAGCTATCTCTCAATATTGAGATGCACCCCATAGTACCCCACTCGCACGGTCTCCACCGTAAAGAACGCAGTGCCCCATCCTACGCCTAAGTGAGGGATCTCTATATATCGATGTTACGTTTCGCATATATCTGTCATTACTATGCTACGCAAGAGTACGGACTGCCACCATCGATCGAATCAGATTCCATGTCGGAATAAAGCCCTCTAGTCTACGATACACCATCCAGAGCATATATGCATGTATCTAGACTGTCCCATGTATGTACTGTAATTGTAGCTCGATGCCTCAATCGCACGTCGTCTAATGTGCACCGAGTTCCGTGGCAAGGCTAAACTAAAAACACGAAACTCAACCCGGAGCTTTTCCATACCTGTACATGCCGCCTTTAAGTGCCTTCAAATACAGATATTCCTCGGGTCTGTTTTCCATGGTGGCTATGGCCCCACCTCGGACCCTCCCTCAACTAGTAAAGACTACAAGAGCTAAGCGACCGTCCCTAATACAACCAATCAAACATCCATGTGGCGTCTACCCTCAACCCCGTACATCGATAGTGAAAGGTGAAATGATATCTTGGGTTTAGCTCTAGTCTTTTCACATCCCGCTGGCTGTCGATGACGGATATCTGACGGTCTACTATCCTTGTTGGTCGTGACCCTCTCTACCTCCTCGTGAGGCAACCGTCGAATCACCCTGGTGTCACCTCGTCATAGCATTCTGACTTCATAGCTACATCTGCAGTCAAGGCCCACCCACCTAGTAGTTACGCGCAGACTCAACCTCTGCGGGTATAGACTAAGACATCTATCATCGCACAGAGGACTACTAGGAGCACCTTATGTACTTCTGGAAGCCGCGTGCTTCCCCTTCCAGTCCTTTGGAGCCGTCACAATAATCAGATGAATGTGTGCTCCCCTCGTGTCTTATAACACCTTGATGATCTACCCCATTGGGTTATACACCCTTAAACGTACGGACTGGTCCAAGCGCCTTTCTTTAATATGTTATTAGACCCTATGTCTAAACATTCTTTTACGCGCTTGCCTTACCTCACCCGGTTCCCATCTAACTTGGTTTTTCCCGTTCATATTGAATTCTTATTCCAAATTACCAAGTTTCTCTTGCTTATTAATTTCAATCATATAACTTAATCCATTTAAGTTTATTAATAAGCCCACAACATGTTATTCTTTAGATTGTGGCCCAAGGTTTGTAATCCACAATCTATTTTTTTTATTCTTGCTTGGTTACATCATTACAATAACATGTTCTCCTTAATACGTTGTTAAGTATATCTCAATTCATATGTTTCCTAATTAACATGTCACTTACCATTTATGATTAAATATAACTTATTTATTTTACAAGTTTTCCTCATTCTTTCTCATTTAGTTATAAATTCAATTTACACCGTCACTACAACTTATCGTTGTTTACTTAGTAGATTATTACGCATATCTAATTCTATCATTCTTACAAGTTATGCTTACCCCACAAGGGTGTCTTTAATTACATAATTTTATTATATTTTCCACCAGTTATGTATACCACTAGGTATCTTTAATTTCATAACCTTATTGGGTTAAGTTCGTGGGCCTATATGTAAATATTATCCACCCCCTCTATTTTACTTAACCCACCCACTACCCATCCAATTTTACTTAACCCTAACTTAAGTTCATAATCATACAGTCCTTATGGATTAAATTAGGTTAAGTAGTCCAATTCATTACCATGTCCAATTACGGTTATAATGGGCTAGACCTCCCACATTAGGCCTACGACGTGTGGATGCTGGATATGCCGGTCGGGTCCAGGTAGTCTTATTCCACAGTTGGGTCTAACCTCGTGTCTTAGCTCGATTCGTATTTGCACTCTTAGACCTCTCACATTAGGTTCAACATTAGTGGCTGCTGGATATGTCAGTCAGGTCCGGGCAGACTTCTACCACTAATGCAACCTAACCTCTTATCATAAGTGCAATTACAATTCCTAATTGTAATTATTAGACATTTCATTTTTATCCAAATCTACCTATGTCATTATAGGTGATTATTTCTCTTTTTCCCCATATTTAATTATATGCCTAATTCACTGTTCAAATCATAGACTTTTACGCCCCTTTTCAATTCACCTTTTAATTATGCACCATATGTTCTTTTTCCCCCAAGTTATTAGTCAAGGCATATATATATATATATATATGTGTGTGTGTGTGTGTGTGTGTGTGTGTGTGTGTGTGTGTGTTATGCACGAACCCGAATCTACATATTTTCCAATTTATGTCCCTAGTCCATATTCGCCTATTTCAATACAGATTATACCCAAATCCATATTCGCATATTTTCCAATGTATGCCTAAAATTCATATTCACATACGTTCCAATTTATGTCCCAAATCAGTACTTACACATGTCCCAATTTATGCTCAAATTATATTTTCCAATGTATGCCTAAATTCATATTCATATTATTCAACACAATATATGCCCCAAAATTCATGTTCATATATTTCCAAATTTTTATGCCCAAATTTAGATCTATATTTTCCAATACCAATTATGCCCCAAAATTATGTCTTTCCCAATCGTTCCCAATTTCGCATGTTCGCATTTTTCAGCGTTAGGCCTAAGCTCAAAGGTAGCCTGGCTATGTTAAAATAAAAAGGGAAAAAGTGGGAGAGAAGAGAATCAAGAGTAGGCATAATAACAAATCAATAATAAACTAATAGAAATAGGCATAAACTGAATAGGCATATTATGACAAGATTTAACATGGTGGCGATATGAACATATAAAAGTAGATCTGATAATTATGTCATAATAGAACTGATTAGGCACCGATTCAAGATCCAATTTTTATATACATATCAAGATTACTATTTAAATATTCAGATCTAAAAATAACATGAACTCACAGTGAATAGATCTAAGGAAATGGATCCAAATTACTGTGAAGAACATGTTGAATAAGTTGTTGTAGCCATCGCTGAATTTGTATAATGTTTGCTGAATTAGATTTGGAGTAAATTAGGCCATTCAATCTTTGTTGCAGCGGAGCTTCGCCATCGCCATTGTTTTTAGATGAATAAAACCTAGGTCTAGGGTACTTTATATAGCCTTGGGTTCATAAATCTAGCTCCAAAATCGTCCAGGTTCAGAAAAGAAGTTTCTAAAAAAAAGGGGGGTCGACCCCTCTTCAAGTGGGTCGATGCCTAGGTCGACCCCCCTTCATGGGTGTCGACCCCTAGGTTGACCCCAGGGTCGACCCCCATGAGCCTGAGTCGACACCTAGGTCGACCCCCATGAGCCTGAGTCGAACCCTAGGTCGACCCAGCAAGGTCTCGGGTCGACTTCAAAATGTCGGCCCTTCCTCGATTTGCGAGCTGGATTTCTAGTTTCTGATTTTTGAATATTTTGGAATTTTATATGTATATATATCTTTCCTATACGCATACAAACTTCAATCCTTAATAACTTCTTCGTACGGTGTCTGATTTACATGAACCGAATGTCTATCTTGACCAGAATTCCGAGACGGACATAATGGCACAGTCTGTTTTACTTAATTCTAAATATTTAATTAAGTTTTCCTTAATTCATTGTTAACAGTGTATTTCACACTAATTATCCTTTAATTCATCATCTTTAGTGTCGTTAAAATTCTGGGGTGTTACATTCTCCCCTACTCAAAGGATTTCATCCCCGAAATCTCTAAGTTAAGAAGAACGTATATCCTAACATCCACCAATCATACGTCCATCTAGCAATCACAGGCCTCTATTGTCCTTAAGGAATTTCTAATGCTTTTATGAACATACGTAATAGTGTTTGTATATGTCCGTAAACCAATGCAAAAGATCAGGCGGTCTACTGATTCAGTTGTCCTCCTTAACGCAATGCATGTTTGTGCCATGCAACCAAAATGTATGCAAATCTTCCTAGTATAACATGTAATCTCTATATGTGTGCACAATCATCTATCCAAATGCAACATCAATGCAACGATACACCCATTTTCATCCATAAAATTTAAAATATACACACATCAATACGCAAAATGTAAGTGATTGAGCCGATCTAGTGCCTATTGTGTGTGTATATGCATCCATGAGCAAGTACTAGCAACCACTTGCATCCATCAAACATAACATGTCTCAAACACATGTTTACATTCATTAGTTTTCTACCTAAAGGCTCGATCGATAGTAGATATTCAAACGATAGATACAAGTATTAATTCGAAACTTGGAAAAAGAAGTTAAGGACATATTCTTGAAAAGGAAAGGATATGAAGCGCGAATCTTATCTTCAGCCTCCCAAGTAGCATCCTTGCGTTCCTTTCCCCATTTCACTCTTACTGGCTTCACTTCTTTGTTGCACAATTTCTTAACCTCCAATCCAAGTACGCAAGTCGGAACTCGTCTAGTCGTCGCTTCCTTCTCTACTTTCACTTCCTCTCGCAAGTTTGGCTTCACTACCTCGAACTCTATACACTTTATCGCCTCTTGAATGAATAGTCGTCTTAGAATGACGGGCTTCCTCAAGGACTGTGTTCAATAGTTTTCCCATTCCGATATAATTTACCTATCAAACCTCTTCTCAAATAGCTCCCCTACTTGCTTACAAATTTCCCTCTTTTCTTTTAGGAGTCATATGTCGCATAGGCAATGCAACTCGCTTTGCATTGTCCACCAAGTATATGAGCAAACCAATCTCGTGCCTCGGGGGTAAACCCCGAACCTCATCAAAACATTTGGATACTCGCAACTATTGGTACAGATCGCAAATCATCGATAGATATATCAAGAGGTTCTAGGAGACTAAGCATGACAGACCCTTTTTAGGGTCATAAGAAATCTTGAGAGTCTTTCTATGGCAAGTCAGAAGTCTAACGACTCTCCTCTCACAATCTAGAATGGCTCCATATATGTAGTTAACTAATCCATCCTCAGAATCAAACCGTATCTTATGAAATCAAGAACATATGTGTCACAACCAAACTCAACGCCTACTACGGAGATTATCAAACCCCGACAAATCATCGATAAATGAGCCGTACCTCCACTGGGGTTTGAGGAAATAACGGGATCCAAAACCATACTAGTATCTAGGTGCAGAGACTCAACTAAAGGATCAGATATAAAAGAATGCGAAGCGCCAGGAAAAGAATCATAATAGGATGATCAGAAATCGAAATCAATCCTTCGATGGAAACTTTCCTACCCCTGTCCTGTCCACCATCTATGAGAACATTAGCTTGCCCCCAGAAGTTCCTGCCCTCTGCCTTGTCATTGTCTCTTCGGGCACTCCTTAATGAGGTGTCCTGCCTTACTAAAGTGGTAACAAACGCCTTTTTTCTTTCTGCAATCCTTTTTCAGATGATCCACCATTCCGAAATTATGGTATTTCCTCTTTTCTTCTTTGGGTTTTGCTCCTTAGCCCAAACTCCTTTATTCTCCTTTTTACCATCCTTGTGCAACATGCTAACAAGTCTCTTGAAAGCTGCCTCCATCGCACGGAAATCCTTACGAGGCTTGAGAGAAAATAAGACGAAGGTGAAACCACTGCGGCTAAAGATGGAGGTTGGGCACTTCATTGCCCTTCGACATGTAACATTGTTTTAACATGCCTACGGAACCATGCCAAAATTGGGATTCCCTTCCGGGAAGAAACAGTTTCCCGAAAAAAAAGGAAAAGGAATCAAGCGGAGAATCAAGAAGATATTTATGGCTTTGGGAAATATGCTTTTCAAAAACATACTTTTTATTTTAAAATACTTTGTTTTTGAGAACTTTTTGAAAACCATTTTCAAAATATTTTATCCGATCTTATAACCATACGCTCTGATACCAAATGTAACACCCCGCGTCTGTTAATGTCACTCACTAAGGGAATGCATTAAGTTCCATGAAGCGTTATAGGTAAATAAGAACATAATAGCACAAGATAGACATGTAAAATAGCAACGAAATTAAAAACTTTATTTAAATCAAAACATCATGGTACTAAATACTGAGTTTACATCAAAAGTAACTAATTACATTAATAATCTGTCTTGCCAAAAACATCAGAGTGCAAAAGCATAAGACCATTTTTCCATGTGAAGCCATAAGAGAGTTGACCAGAAGTCAAAGTGATACATCTATATCCAAAATCCAAGCTAAGCTGAAAGAATCCAAATCATCTCTAAGCACTTCCACCCTAAGAACCTGGGGGGAAACGGAAAAGAGAGAAGAGGAAACAAAAAGGGTCAAACATAAAGTCTGGCTAGTCCAGTTACTTTTAAATGTAAATAAATAAAAGTATCATAGCAGGTATATAAAATTGGAAGAACAAGGTAATGATAACAATAACAAGTGTGAACTGAGCAAGGTAAGATGAAAAGGATATATTGCGCTTCTTAAAGATATTTCTCTGCACCGCGCAGATACCAGTATATCAAAAGTAGAATGATCCCTACTAATACCGTTCCATTGCATTTTCTTGATTATTAGGTTACTTGGGTTAATAGCACTCAAGACTTATACGTGCATCATACCCA
Source organism: Allium sativum (assembly GCA_030737875.1). NCBI lineage: Eukaryota > Viridiplantae > Streptophyta > Magnoliopsida > Asparagales > Amaryllidaceae > Allium > Allium sativum. Next base: position 20,598 of record JASFAX010004834.1, read on the forward strand.
TTTACATTCCCATGGATTCACCTAATACAATATATGTAGCTATCTCTCAATATTGAGATACACCCCATAGTACCCCACTCGCACGGTCTCCACCGTAAAGAACGCAGTGCCCCATCCTACGCCTAAGTGACGTACGGATCTCTATATACCAATGTTACGTTTCGCATATATCTGTCATTACTATGCTACACAAGCGTACGGACTACCACCATCGATCGTATCAGATTCCATATCGGAATAATGCCTTCTAGTCTACAATACACCATCCAGAGCAGATATGCATGTATCTAGACCGTCCCACGGATGTACTGTAATTGTAGCTCGATGCCTCAATCGCATGTCCTCTAATGTGCATCGAGTTCCGAGGCAGGGCTAAACTAGAAACACGAAACTCGGCCGGGAGCTTTTCCATACCTATACAGGCCACCTTTAAGTGCCTTCAAATACAGATATTCTTCGGGTCTGTATTCCATGGTGGCTATGGCCCCACCTCGGACCCTCCCTGACTAGTAAAGACTACAAGAGCTAAGCAACTGCCCCTAATACAACCAACCTAAACATCCATGTGGCATCTACCCTCAACCCCGTTCCTCGATAGTGAAAGGTGAAATGATACCTTGGGTTTAGCTCTAGTCTTTTCGCATCTCGCTAGCTGCCGATGACGGATATCCGACGGTCTACTATCCTTGTTGGTCGTGACCCTCTCTACCTCCTCGTGAGGCAGCCTTTGAATCAACCTGGTGTCACCTCGTCATAGCATTCTGACTGCATAGCTACATATGCAGTCAAGACCTACCCACCTAGTTGTTACGCACAGACCCAACCTCTGCGAGTACAGCCTAAGACATCTGTCACCGCACAGAGGACTACTAGGAGCACCTTACGTACTTCAGGAAGCCGCGTGCTTCCCCTTCCAGTCCTTTGGAGCCGTCACAACAATCAGATGAATGTGCGCTCCCCTTGTGTCTTATAACACCTCGATGATCTACCCCGTTGGGTTATTCACCCTCAAACGTACGAACTGGTCCAAGCGCCTTTCTTTAATTTGTTGTTAAACCCTATGTCTAAACATTCTTTTACGTGCTTGCCTTACCTCATCCGGTTCCCATCTAACTTGGTTATTCCCGTTCATATTGAATTCTTATTCCAATTTACCAAGTTTCTCTTGCTTATTAATTTCAATCGTATAACTTAATCCATTTAAGTTTATTAATAAGCCCACAACATGTTATTCTCTAGATTGTGGCCCAAGGTCTGTAATCCACAATCTATTTTTTTATTCTTGCTTGGTTACATCATTACAATAACATATTCTCCTTAATACGTTGTTAAGTATATCTCAATTCACATGTTTCCTAATTAACATGTCACTTACCATTTATGATTAAATATAACTTATTTATTTTACAAGTTTTCCCCATTCTTTCTCATTTAATCATAAATTCAATTTGCACCGTCACTACAACTTATCGTTGTTTACTTAGCAGATTATTACGCATATCTAATTCTATCATTCTTACAAGTTATGCTTACCCCCACAAGGGTGTCTTTAATTACATAACTTTATTATATTTTCCACCGGTTATGTATACCACTAGGTGTCTTTAATTACATAACCTTATTGGGTTAAGATCGTGGGCCTATATGTAAATATTACCCACCCCCTCTATTTTACTTAACCCACCCACTACCCATCCAATTTTACTTAACCCTAACTTAAGTTCATAAAAATACAATCCTTATGGATTAAATTAGGTTAAGTAGTCCAATTCATTACCATGTCCAATTATGGTTATAGTGGGCTAGACCTCCCACATTAGGCCTACAATGTGTGGATGCTGGATATGCCGGTCGGGTCTGGGCAGTCTTATTCCACAGTTGGGTCTAACCTCGTGTCTTAGCCCGATTCGTATTTGCACACTTAGACCTCTCACATTAGGTTCAACATTAGTGGCTGCTGGATATGCCGGTTGGGTCCGGGCAGACTTCTACCGCTAATGCAACCTAACCTCGTGTCATAAGTGCAATTACAATTCCTAATTGTAATTTCTAGATATTCCATTTTTACCCAAATCTACCTATGTCATTATAGGTGATTATTTCTCTTTTTCCCCATATTTAATTATATGCCCAATTCACTATTAAAATCATAGACGTTTACGCCCATTTTCAATTCACCTTTTAATTATGCACTATATGCTCTTTTTTTCCCCAAGTTATAAGTCAAGGCATATACAGATATATATGTTATGCACAAAACTGATTCTACATATTTTCCCATTTATGTCCCTACTCCATATTCGCCCATTTTAATATAGGTTACCCAAATCCATATTCACATATTTTCCCATGTATGCTTAAAATTCATATTCACATACGTTCCAATTTATGTCCCAAATCAGTACTTACACATATCCCAATTTATGCTCAAATTATATTTTCCAACGTATGCCTAAATTCATATTCATATTATTCAACACAATATATGCCCCCAAATTCATATTTGTATATTTCAAAAATTTTATGCCCAAATTTAGATCTATATTTTCCAATACCAATTATGTCCCAAAATTATGTCTTTTCCAATCGTTCCCAATTTCGCATGTTCACATTTTTCAGTGTTAGGCCTAGGCTCGAAGGTAGCCTGGCTATATTAAAATAAAAAGGGAAAAAGAGGGAGGGAAGAGAATCAAGAGTAGGCATAATAACGAATCAATAATAAACCGATAGAAATAGGCATAAACTAAATAGGCATATTATGACAAGATTTAGCATGGTGGCGATATGAACATATAAAAGAAGATCTGACAATTATGTCATAATAGAACTGATTAGGCACTGATTCAAGATCCAATTTTTATATACATATCAAGATTACAATTTAAATATTCAGATCTAAAAATAACATGAACTCACAGTGAATAGATCTAAGGAAATGGATCTAAATTACTGTGAAAAACATGTTGATAAGTTGTTGTAGCCATCGCTGAATTTGTATAATGTTTTCTGAATTAGATTTGGAGTAGATTGGGCCATTCAATCTTCGTTGTAGTGGAGCTTCGCCGTCACCATTATTTTTAGATGAATAAACCCTAGGTCTAGGGTCCTTTATATAGCTTAGGGTTCATGAATCTAGCTCCGAAATCGTCCAGGTTTAGAAAAGAAGTTTCTAGAGCCACGGGTGGGTCGACCCCCCTTTAGGTGGGTCGACCCCCATTTAGGTGGGTCGACCCCTAGGTCAACCCCCCTTCATGGATGTCGACCCCTAGGTCGACCCCTATGAGCCTGAGTTGACCCCTAGGTCGACACAGCAGGGTCTAGGGTCAACTTTAAAATGTCGGCCCTTCCTCGATTTGCGCGCCGGATCTCTGGTTTTGCTGATTTTTGAATATTTTTGAATTTTGTATGTATATATATCTTTCCTATACACATACAAACTTCAAACCTTAATAACTTCTTCATACAGTGTTTGATGACGCAATGGCGCTGTCCGTTTTACTTAATTTTGAATATTTAATTAATTTTACCTTAATTCATTGTTAATAGTGTATTTCACACCAATTATCCTTTAATTCATCATCTTTAGTGTTGTTAAAATTCCGGGGTGTTACACTTTCCTTCATTCTATGATAGCTTTTTTCCTTTACCAATTATGGTACCCTTTATTTAAAATACCAAATACAGGATGTAACAGTAATAAAAAAATAAAAGAACAATAAAAAGGTAAGCACACCAATTTTTTGTAATCAGGCCTTAACTTATATATGTCACTATTTCTTTTTTATATACTAATTCAAAGCCATTTGTAATAAGAATTAACACTTGTATTTTTGAAACCATCATACTCTTGAAATTTCAATAGAGTTTGACCAGTAAACTTCAATTTTTTGATCTTATATTAATCAAACCGATTATTAGGGAGTTTTCTATTGTAGGCTTACTAAGCCAAAATGTGTGAAGCCAAAAACCCATGTAACATGCCTGCAACATATCTCATTAAATCTTTCCTATTTATTTACTTAATTTTGTACAATATCGTCTCCTTAGATCTATTGAATTTTAACTTTTCACTATCATATTATTTTTGTGGGAGATCCTTGAAGGGGTGGATAAAACATAAGTCCCACACTAGCAAAAATAGGATGGAAAAACATGCTTATATATCAATTAACATCAATCTATATTAGCCTTTAGGATTAAGATAATTTCATGTAAGGGGGAGGACCTATATAGTCATGGTTTAACATGCACACAACTTACCCGTCCCGTACCAAACCAGGTCAAGCGTGAATGCGGATTTTTTATAATGATGTATCCTTTTACTTTTGTCTCATTAAATTCAAACAACATATCTCAAGCATATCTGAATGGACATAACTTGCAACATATATGAACTATTACAAATTACTGTTTGAATGAACGCGACTTTATAGTTGCAAATTATTGTTGCAATATGCAAATAATGTTGCAAATTGCCAATGGAAATGACTGTTACAAAACAACTGCCTTAATTCAAATGGGTAGATATAGCCATTCAAAGAGATGAGATCGCTAAAGGGAACATTATAAAAGAGGAGAATGGGCCTGAAGAAGATAACATATCTTTCTTTCCTTTTAGTTATTTACAAATATTTTGGAATCAAATTCCTAACCAATTTTCCCTATTAATTTCAACCATACATTTCTTCTTATCATTCCTCAAATCATTTTAATCCAAATCAGACATTCTACATTTATATATCTAAATGTATAATGATATCATATATCAACAAGTGTATACATAATTTATGTACACACACAATTTTTTAATACTGACCAATATTCAAATAAAAACATAATTAGTATTTCATATATAATAATCAGTTATAAAATCTATAATTTAATTAAATGAGGCGGTAGAGGATTCAATATTGTAGTTGTATTGACTCTTCACGTGAAAATTCGATCAACAATTAATAATGAACAATTCTAGTATTAACGTTCACACATCACCCTAGCTAGTAGATTAAAATTTTGATCGAATTTATCGCTTAAATAACTTTGGTAAAAACCAAATTTATGTAACGTTAAGCATTACCCTATAATGATAATTGTATATGTTAGTTCTCTTTGTCAAAACTATATCACCTTAGGGCTTATGGAATTTGATATTGGTCAAAATTGTAATATCGTCCACATTAATCTTTATAGTTTAGAGACAAAGTTTTTAGTTAATAAAAAAATATTATTAATCGAAATGCTCTGGCCAGTCACTTTAACTTTGAGTTGACCTTAGCTGACTGTGACATAAACCTTATATAACTAAAAAGATCAATATTCTTTTGAATAGTGTTTCACTTCCAGTGCCTCTATTCGACCTAACTAAAGTGTTTTGCTTGCCATGATTTAACTATAATCAAAGAGAAGCTAATGCTTTACAGATCAATAGTATTTTCAAGTTGTGAAAACTATATAAATTAGCCACATCGAGATTTTCTATTTAACCTTAATTATGTTAATCAACCGAAAGCTATCAAGTGGGCCATTTCGTGGTTGTTTAACTACCAGTATGTATTACTTCACATTTATCGATGATCATACATGATATTGCTGTATACGTCTTTTATATAGTAAAGATGAAGTTATACATCGTTTATAAAAGACGGAATCTATATTATACTATTAAAGCCGAGTTGCTTTTAGATGACTCTCAAGCCCCTTTCGATTTTTTTCCTAACTCAACGTAGGCATGACACGTGTGATGTTTACCGAACTGTCTCTACTTTTCATGTATACAATTTTATTTCTCTTTTTTACCATCGTTGTCACCCACCATTTTTCTTTCGCTTCTGTGCCATTCCCCTTTCTTTTGCCTTACCCTTCTTATGACATGGAAGCATCTCAAATTGTTTAATCGCACAAACTATTCCTTGCTGTTATCTCGGTTGGCCCAAATTTTCCTATAATTGTTCCTCTCTCTCTGTGTGTTACTCTATTAGCCACCGTAACATAATCGTCCGTTAGTCTATCAAATCGCCTTCAACTTCAATTGTTGCTGCTTTTTCCTAAAAGTTCAGCGAATCGCAATCCTACAAGCATCACCAGCCTCTCATCGTGGAGTCGACAAGAAACTTCATTCGTAAAGTTAAATAGGTAAAATAAAGTTTGTTAATTTTAGCTATTTGGTTTAAATTAGGGTTTCTAAACATTATCGATGATTGTTTCTTTTGTTTTGAGTATTCTCTTAGGGTAGAAAATTCTTTTACTTGTGTATTGATTGGAAAAATGGCTATTTTGGTTTACTAGAATCCTATGATAACTGAATCATTACGTATCATTCCATTGAATAAGTTGAATATTGGCCTAGGAGTCCATTTATCTTTGTTTCGTGCTTAGATAAAATATAGGATGCCCAATTTATTTGTTGTACTGCTTTCAGAAAATGATAAAGATAACGCACTTTAGTTAAACCGACATAAAAAACATTAAAGGTGCCACATTAGGTAAAATTTCTGTACCTAAATTTTTTTCCTCCAAGTTTGATAATTGTTTCCATATTATATTTCGGAAAATCAAGAGTTGAAGGCTATGCATCTACTATGAACTACAAGCATCACTAATCGCTTCTCATCGTGGAGTCAACAGGAAACTTCGTTTGTAAAGTGAAATAGGTAGAACGATGTTTGTTAATTTTAGCTATTTGGTTTAAATTTGGGTCTCTAAACATTATTGATGACTGTTTCTTTTGTTTTGAGTACTCTCTTAGGGTACAAAATGCTTTTACTTGTGTACTGATTGGAAAAATGGCTATGTTGGTTTGCTAGAAGCCTATGAATACTGAATCGTTAAATATCATTCCATCGAATCAGTTCAATATTGGCTTAGGAGTTAATTTATTATACATTGCTCTTTTCCTTCTGCAATCTTCACCTTTTGTTCTACATATTTTCATATTCAGTATATGTGTTTATCCATTTATACTCATTTCGTGCTTAGATAAAGTATAGGGTGTCCACTTTATTTGCTGTACTGTTTTCAAATAATGAAAAAGATAATGAACTTACGTTAAATCAATATAAAAGAACATAAAAGGGGCCACATTGGGTAAATTTTCTATACCTAGATTTTTTTCTCTAAACTTGATAAATAGTTCCATATTATATTTTGGAAAATCAGGGGTTGAAGGGTATGCATATACTATGAACCTATATCTGTCATAAAATACAATTAAAGGACCAAGTGTATTTGTATATTGTTAATAATTTTAGTACAATATGATAAAAGTATAACTATTATTCGATTACATGCACATAGATTTGTGCATTTCAAGATCATGTTGTTGGTTTTAGCATATCATTATGGTTATCCCCCATGTACAGAAGCCATACGTATCATTTGTCAGTATAAATCAAAAAGGAAATTGAAATAATTGAATAGGTGAGAAGCTTTCTTTTCTACCATTTTCTAAGGGTAATTCAGATAATTTTATTGGTGCTTAGCCAAAAAATACAACGTCTTCTTCATTTACCATAATGTTATAATTAAAGTGATATTAAAGAACACAAAAGGTCCTCCATTAGGTAAATTTTCCATATGTTCACCTTTTCGTTAAATTTGATAACTATTTTTTCAATATTGTATTCTGGAAAACTAAAAATTAAGGCTCGTGTACTATAAAACCATACTGTAATGAACTATAATTAACAGATCAAGATAATATGAATAAATTTCAATGGTTGCTTGATTACATGCACACAAAATTTATATATTTTAGGAGCATTTATTTGGTTTGTATTATAATTTTTTTGGTTCAAATTCACAACATACAATTTAAATTGCAACCAAAATTAAAACAGGATCTATTCAGTAACTTGTAAATCGAGAAAGAATTCATACCTTTCAGTTTCCAGATCCACCAATTTAGAAAAGAGAGCGGCTATAATCTGAATCGAAAGCATGACAACGCGCCCTGCTTCTAGAGGTATATACTTGAATGTCTTCTTCATCGATCGCATCAAAGAAGAAAAGGAGGGCGTTACTAACAGCCATGATTTTCTAGGTATTGAAAAAGGGGGTATTCAGGTTGTTATTATTTTTGATCTGATTTATTATATTTTTAGGTTTTGCTATGTCATATTAAAAAGGAAATGAATATTCCATTAAAAATAAACGTTAATCATAAAATAGGAACCCACCCGAATACTCATTCAACCGTCAAATAAAATATCAACAGATTGATATTTTATTTGACCAAAAAATAGTTTCTCCATTATAATGTTCTTTTGTGTGACCCTATAGATTATTACAACGTTGGAATTGATTTTAAATCGTATTCAAAATCATAAAAGTGCTTGGCATCTAGTAATACGTCACTCCTACCAAAGTTATAATAATATCAATGATTCGATACAACCTTTCTGTGACCAGTGTATCAATGTAATATAATCCTTTTAACCAATATATCCAAGATTAAACTCGAGGCATGGAATGTATCATCCTCTTTATAATTTAATCCTTTTATCTCGATCAATGAGTAGACTATTTAAAACAAATCAATATTTGAGAATGTCCATGCATTTCATAATCTCACTCAATCAAGAGGCCCATGGATATCTCTACTATATTGTAGGGTTAAATTCCATCTAGATCATTCTTAATTTCCATTTGATTCGAGGTGTATCCAATAATAACCTTTATCGTCTACTCAGTTAAAAGTAATTTTTGATGATATCAAAACACAAATATCCTTGAACAAAATTATAATGATTTCAGGTTTGACAACCACTACATCACTGGCACTATGAGAAAAACTTATGATACCTTTAATTATATTCCACGTAGTTTTCTCATGTTGGGTCAGTCCAATACGATATTCTCCAATACGTATTTATGTATTGACATTAATATCACGTATATTAATTATCAGTGAGACATGATCATCAATCAATCAACATACTAGTCTCAATGTTTTATTGTTGTCCTTTACATAAACAATAAAACTTGACTAGGGACATTTAAGAACTATAATACTTATTGTTGTATTATATAATCTCATGTTCAAGACACTTACTTGAACTATATAAATTCAGTATATTTATTCTAAGGACTTCTATTATGTTGATACTTATATTATGTAGTAAATATAACATAATAGAATATATATATATATGTTTATATATATATTATTATTCAAAATAAAATATAACATCAACTCTGTTATTCATCCCATCAAATGAATTACCTCTAGGGCATAAACTCTAACAATCTCCCACTTGCACTAGAGTCAATCATTCATGTATCATATACTCATGAAACTAGTGTGACTATCATACTTCTGCTGCGACAGAGTTTAAGTCGGTGGGTCTGCAACATTACAATCTTTTGTAACTTTGCGTGCATGTTTAATCTCCTCTTTGAACAATTTCACATAAGAAATTATATTTCTTATATATATGTTTAGATCGTGTAGCAACCCGAATTTCAAAACCAATTTTAAAATTTTAATTTAAGCTGTTTTGATGAAAATCGACCATTTTTGTTAAATAAAATATAAGAATAATTTTAAAATTTGTTTTTATATTTTATTTTGCTTAAAATGAACTCAGTGAAATGGTCAAAACAATTTATAAATTCAGAATTTAAAATTTTGATTTTTAAATCATCACATAGCCCTTAAAAAGTGAAATTTTGATAGCAAGCTCAGAATTCGACGACACCAATTTTGTTGGATTCGTGATAGCAAACCATTGTTGAGTTTCAAATTTCACGACAAATGGAGCTAGTGTGTGGCCTTGCTCGATAATCCCGTTTGGGTTAAAACTGACGATCAATTTACAAAGGAACATTGTTGAGATGATCTCGGAATTCGATTTCACTTTTTTTCGGATTCGTATCGACAAATAATGAAAGAATCCTAAGTTTCATTATTTATGGAATTTCCATTTGGGCATACAAGAAGTAAAGGTATGCCAAAATCGCATTTTTGGGCTTATTTGAGTATAATTGAGAATTTAATTGGAAGGTCAATAAACTTGGAATTCGACGAAACATAATTCGTTGGATTCATAATTCCGTGTATTTTATTGTGCCAAAATTTTGTAGCCAACGGAGATCGTTTGCAGTTGGATGATTAGAGAGAGTAGAGAGAGAATTCCTACTTAAATAACTTTCTCTCATATTCCTTCCTCACTTCTCATTCCTTCTTCTACTTCCTTCTTTCCTCGTTAACGGGTTCCTCCCCAAACCCTAGCTGCACCGCCTACCCTGCCACCTACCCCACGCGTCTGCCTCCCTACGCACATGCGCAACCCTCCTCTTCTCTCCTCTTTTTTTCTTCTCCATGTCTCATAACATGAAAAGGTGGATCATTTAGGGTCTCTAGCCTCATATACTACCCTTAGATCCCCTTTAGTGAACCCTATGTGCTTTGAGACGCGTTGTAGGCCTCTCCATTCACTTCTCCGCTTCTGGACAGCGAAGACCCAAGCTCTAGAGGGCTCCAATTGGCCAAAGCTCCTTCCTTTCTTGCTTCATTTACTTGTTAGAAGTTATACCGAAGTCGCCGTGGAGTTTGAAGACATTCCGTGCTAAAAAGGTGGGATTTTTCGGCGGTAGCGAGCATCGGAAGATCAATATTTGCAGTGTATTGTTTCCTAATGGTCGGGGTAAGAGATTCTTGCTTTAACAAGAATATTAGAGTAGTTTAATTAGCTATGAAAAATTAATTAGTTATGCATATTAAATTGCAAGTTAGAAATTGTATCATGTGACAATTAGAATGACATGTAGAATTTTCATGTAGTTAGATTACTCATTGCATATAATACCCCTTTTGGAGTTCAACAAATGAACTCTTCATAAATTATTTGCATTAGAAGCGTCGTATGAATTTGTGACACTCGAATTTCATACTCTGTGGATGGACACTTGTGGAAACGTTAATGGCATTGGATGATTGGTTATGCTGTGATATAGATGTGAATTAAAAATAATTAATTGATTGACAAACATGTCATGTTGTTTGTAGTAGTGAAATTTGAGGAAAATACATTTACAAGTTAAACGACTTGTTTATGTTCACCTATTTCAATAAAAATCAATGTAATGAAATAAACGACTAATTAAATATTTGTTTGATGGTTGGAAACTCCACACGGGTCTGGGGATGATTTTGATTTACACATCTCCCTGTTTTGTAGTTCGCATGTTAATCGTTTGGTTAAACAGGTAAGATAAGCCTCAATAAATAATATTGAAGTTTATATTAAAATAAATGCACATTGGATGTCATTTGAATGTCAAATAGTTGTTCGCAACTATTGTTGGATGTGTTGAATAAGTATGAGAAAATTTGCATGATATTCGGTTGAATTTCATTTCAATCCAGAACAAAATGACATATTTTAATAATATAAAAATATGAGGTAAAAATGAAAATAATTTCGATGTCCGATTTTGGAGGACACGTTTATATCGAAATATAGATGAATATTCGTAACTGCAACGATTGATTTTGAAGTATTTTTAATATACTTTTGGCTAAACAAAATATCTGAATTTTAAATGAATAATAAATTTTCAAAGAGAAGTCCGGTTAGAATATGTAGTAAACGTTTGAGAAGGAACTTTCTTTCGAAAATTTCTCATTTATTTTTATTATGACTGTAAAGAAATTTTGGGCCTAAACGGAGAACTTTCGAAAAATAATATTATTTTATTCCTCAGGATAATATAAAATTGGACCAAATGGTGAAATATTTTGAATTTTAAAATAAATGGCTGGAATAATTTTGTTTCATTAAATAAAGAAGTTTAGAAGTGTTTTCTATTTATTTATAAATTATAAAATCGATTCGGGTTTGAATAGAATGCGTCGTACAGTGACACTTCGCGAATGTCAACCCATAACATAGAACTGACATAGTGGGAGATCCGACCGTCGGATTCTCCTTAAATCGGAACCGTTGGATTCGTATCGAAAATATATTTCCAATGAATATAAGGGATTTAATTTGAATGGTTTGATCTTAAAATATGTCTAAATCAGTTTGAAAAAGGTCGTTATGGATGCAGTTCAGTGGTCAATATTAGAAACCGACTGTAAGGGCCTTAATAAAATTATTAAAAATATAAACAAATTATGATAATGTAACAACCCGCAAATCCGTACTATCTGAGTTGACTAATACAACACACGTCCAACCCAAATAATACGGAAATACGAGTCATTAGGGTTAAAGAAAATAGAAAAGATAGATGAAGAAAAAAACTAACAATGCAGAACCTTACAGCGGAACGAATAAAATATATTATATAACATAACTTTGGAATACAAATCTGTACATATATACTGACCATCATCAGAGTACAACATAACATTTGATACAGCGGAAATAATTCTAGATAACTAACGGTGAAGCCTCCTGCTTCCAGCTCCTCTAAGTGTATCTGTAAAAGCCTGAAACACTTGACTGCACGTACAAATTTGGGCACCCAAGAGTTTAGCAAAAACAAAACAATACAAACTCTGGGTCAGTCATGGGACTGGTGTGAGTAAACTCCAACCATATGGTTTAACTTCAAAAATCTTTTGAAAGAAAGAGATAATAGTAAGACCGACCCACACATAAACACGGATGGTTTTTACCTTACTATAACCCAAACATTTTTGATATAAAAATCCAGTGATATTATAATAATGTCTAATCAAATAAATAACTAAATTGTAGAACGCTTGCATCTCACGCTCTACATACATAGTATAAAATCAAAAACCGCAGGGCGTTTATTGGAGATTGGATTCCAACTATGACTAGGTATGGGACCACCTGCCGCCAGTGTATCTCTAGAGGGGAATACACTGGGTTCAACAAGAACGTCTTGCAACCCGGCTCACACATGACCGACCACTCATTTCGCTTGAGTGTATCGAATGTTTATCACCAACGGTTGGGTTCAAACCACCGTTTCCCGAAAAGGGACAGCATCGAAATAGATTAAAGAAGTAAAAGGAATTTCTCTAGATAGGCGATTATACACCCTAATGGGAGCGACCCACATAGCCATGCTGCCTGCCCGATTTTTGTCATTTCCCGGTTGTGAGGCTTGAGGCAACGTCCATCTTTTAGAACATCTGGCCACCATACACTTTGAATGTCACATCGTCAAACCTGTCAAATCACTAGTTGATCTTCTCAAATATATTACGGGTATAAAAGCTAAGAGAAACGAATTTCTCCACCACCAGACGTAATATCTTGAAAAGATCGTCTTATGTGACCGTTAGAAATACTTTGTCAGACATCCGTCCATACAAGTTGTCCTGGGACTGAACAAACAAAGCAGCCCTTTGAATTTCACTCCGTCTTCGATTATCTTCAGCATAATCTAATTCGCAACGCCTATGCCTATACGGAGTGGTTTTCGGATATTAAATCCAACCGGTCTCTCCGTATTGACAACGATGGTCAAAAATCTTTGATAGCCGGTGTTTTAACTATCAAAGGAGAAATAAACATCCATCAAAAAATTTCACAATCACTGTCTCTTTCTAATATTTTATATTAAATTCATTTTCTTAGTGAATTCTATATATATTGTTATATCAATTTCTATTATCTAAATTTCTTAAAAATATTCTAACTCCTTAAATTTCCAGAAAAATTCGCCATAACCTCCTTTGTACCGGCAAATAGTTCAAACCTCAACTTGCCTCTCTAGGCCCTTTCCATTCAAAAAGAAAATTAAAAAGCCAAGTGGCTTGCCGATTCGGCGCATAAAACCTCATATGGAAATTGAAACATGTACCTTTTTGTCAGGCACTTACTTTATAATCTTCATACTCTCATCGTAATCTTCATCTCATACCTGTCTACCATATATTCATCTAATCCCAATCCAATTTGAACTTTAAGACTTCAATCGCATTCACTTTACCATTTTATTTCCAATTTACCTCTTTTACTTAATCCCCTCTTAGTTTGAACCTCTAACGTTCAAATGTTCTTTATTCGCTTTCATATATAACTCGAATTAAATTCCCATATCAAAATCCAAGATGTAATTCAAGGTTTATACTTGAATTTCCAAATTCAATTAACAAAATGACTTAAGCAAAGCTTAATTCGAGCCAAAGCTCTATTAACTATTTCCAAAGAAATTAGTTATCTTCATTTGATAATTAAAAATCTGATTTTTCTTCCAAAAATCAATCCATTTACACGACTCAAGTTTATATGTATTTCATAACTCAAATTTGAAATTTTCTAATCGAAATCGGATTTTATTCACTTAAAGATCCCGTTAATTTATTAAATAAACCGTTATGATTTAAAAACGATTTTGGCGCTGTTTTTCTGAAAATTTGCTTTTGACATAACTCAAAATTTATAGGACAAAATCAAGATTTTTCTTTTCCATTAGAAAACTACCATTCATAGTTCCGGGCGTTTCTTGTTTCATCAAATTCTGATTTATATTGAGTTCTATAAACTCAATTGAAGTTCGAATCGTCAAATTTCAAATTACCGCGCTGCGGCAAGTTTGGTTTAATTAAACTTAATTATAAACGTTTAAAAACTCCGTTTATAATGGATTCCAACTCCATTCTCTAATATTTTAATATATCTTAAATCGGTTTTCCAAACTCAACATCTCGATTTTTCCAACATCGTCGAATTTGTAATTCGACTGTAAATTATTCACAATCAACTTCTATAATCAATCCCAATTTCTTTGGATATAAATTATTTATAAAATTCGATATAATCGAATTCCGAACATAAATTTCTTTATTTGAAATGATCAATTAATTTATATCCCTTACCATTACAAACTAATATCATCCCTCAATAATAGCGAAGTCGTTCAAGTTGGGGTATTTTATTTACCTCTCAGACCTTGACCGACCATGTTCTTACCTTGAGACAGATAGGATTTTGTAATTCCAAAACTCGGTTACTTATCATAAAAATCCCCTCTTTTATCCCATTTAAAAATATGATTTTTAAATGCCATTTCTTATATTTGGAAAAATCTATTTCCAATCCACCCAAAGGAAATTACTTCATTTCCTTTATAAACATGGTTTATATATCGCTTTCTTATTTAACAACTTCCATTTAAAACTCGATTTCCTTATTTGAATATTTTATTACTATAACTTATATATATAAGTATAGAATCTATATTCATAGTAAAATTCTAAATCTCTATTTAATAAATTCCAATATCTTTTAGAAATAATATTTTAATTTCTATTAAACTCGACTCCCTTGAATTCCAATCATAAATCTGTATAGATTTATTTCAATCCAATTTATTCCGAACATCGGCATAAATATCATCGTTTCTTTCTCGAACGATTCCAAATTCGCTTATTTAATTCCCACTTGAATTAAAAATTTCAAATTATACAAAAATTGTTATTTTCCTTTATTTATAAATATCGTTTATAAATTTCACTTCTTGTTCTAAATATTAAACCACGTTTCGATTTCAAATTTACATTTGAAATCTAATTTCCATTTCGGAAAACAAATCATACTTGAATTTAGAATTTATAAAGTACAAAATGATGATTTTCATATACATCTATAAACGTTGTTTATAGAATATACTTCTTGTTTTAAATATTAAAACAAGTTCTATTTCAGACTCCATTTGAAATTTCATTTCTACTTCGGGCAGATAAACTTCCTTTTAAAATCACGCTTGCATTTACGTTTCAAAATTTATCAAATGATAATTTCCTTTTTCATTTATTAAAATAGTTTATAAATTCAATTACTTGTTTTTTTAAACAAGTAAATATTTCCGAACCTATTTGTAATCCCATTTCTATTTCGGAAATTAAAATTTCCTTTTTAAATTCATACTTGAATTTAAAATTAAATATTACCAAATGATAATTTTCTTACATTTACAACAAGTCATTTATACATTCAATACTTGTTTTTTTTTATTAAAACAAGTTATTATTTTCTTAGCTTATTCGAAATTCAAATTTTATTTCAATAAAATAAAATTTCCTTTTCGAATCTAGAAATCACTTCTTATGATATTATAAATATCTAGGGCTAGTGATATTTAAATATCCCAATACATAAACCATCAATCCAATTCAACACATCACATACATGTAAGTATGTAAACAAAAATACATAAATTTGAGGAATCCAGTTGGATCCCTCCCACTTGTTTTCCCTGCATCCAAACATGTTAATCAATAAAAATAATACCAATCCTACTTCAAGGCGGGATATCGTGGTATAAAAGGGGATCCACTTATATACGTGGGCGCTAGGGGCATCCGCTAATGATACTTCGGGAAATCCAATATATATATATATATAATAACCACAATCACCAAGCCTAAATAACTAATATATATATATATATATAATAACCACAATTGATAAACAATTTATAAAAGCAACCAAGCAGCCAAAAATTCATTTTAATAATAAAAGTAAATTTTTAAGTGAGATTTACACACCTAATTCTCGTTTGTCGAATATCCAAGTTAATTTCCATACTTCGCGATTATGCAACTATTCGACTCGTCTCAAAAGAATTCATCTAACACCTATGATAATTTAATTTAATTTATCGATTAACTGTTTATTATTTTTAATTAACTTATTGAATAAAAATAATTAACTAAACAAATTACAAAATTATACCTTAACTGATGTATTTAAGTCCTTTCTTCTTCTCAATTGTACAGGTCTGCCCTTATGTGGCCAAGTCACCAACTGCACTTGCCATATGAGTCTCGTCCACCCCCTTAAAACCAACTCTAACTCTATAGCAGCATTTTAATGAACACTACACTATCTCCTTTTTATCAAGCATACCAATTGTTGTGTTATTGCCGAACTACTGCTGTACTATCTAGAATGACCTAGCGCCATTTGCATACCCATCTCCCGTCAGTTGACTTCTTCCACGCTCGTGTTGCCATCATTAGACAGACATCCTCAAACTCCACTGTCCAGATATCCCTTCATCACCGTGACTTCCCTAACCGACACCGAATGCTACAATGACTACTGAAATCGCCATTCCATTTCTACCCAATACCAACGTCGCTTCATCTGAAATCGAGCATCGCACCCCCTTGTATTGATTTATCGGCGTCAGACTGCACCTGAAACCACATCAACCTTTTGGAAATCGCACACCCATAAAACATCGAAAACTCCTCTTTCGATCTGCCCCTACTGACATTGCACCATCTGAAACCCCCCTACGCCCCTATATCTGTTATCGCACCTCCTGAAATTTCGATGGATCCATCGCATACCTCACTTCGAACGAACCAAGATGCCCTTTTTTCTCACTGTTCTAAGTGGGAAAAGGAATTGCATCGCATCGGATAAAATGAACGAGGTTGGATATTGATTTTGATCTGAAGCCCTTTCTTTTTATTTTTGAAATCGAGGAGGAATGATTTTAGAAAGGAAATAGCCATTTTGATTTCTTCTGAAAGAATGAAGGGAAGTGTATTTGCGAATTTATATAAGAACAACGTCTTGGTCCCTAAGGAATTTAGTACTGCGTGGGTACTG
>JASFAX010004835.1:0-38144 GCA_030737875.1 Allium sativum
GCGATTCTTCATCAAAAGAGCGCTAATTCGACTCTCTTTCTTCTATAATTGTGAGTATGATAGTCTTAACAAGATTATTATCATTTTAATTAGGTTAAGTCATGAATGGATTGTGAGTAGATGATTGGAATTGTCATATGATATCATGTATGTTATTAATCCTATGCTATGTGGTGATGATATACTATATGTTGTAAATCATGCTATGTATGTTGAAAGTTTCTATGCTAAGTTGTGATGAATCATACATGTTAGAAAGCCATATATGCTAGTTAGTTCATATTAATTAAATCATCATGTCTGGGCTATGTTGATCTATAGACAAGTTACATATGCAAGTTAAATTGATTAGAAAAGTTATGAACACATGCCATGACATCTATTATGACATCTAGAACTATGCTATGACATATGTGATATCCTATGCTAGTTCACACCATCATTATGTTGCTTAAAAACGCTATATGCAAGTTTATGTATAGATTTGGGCTATGATCATATCATGTAAATTGTGACATTTAACAAGTTGACACCTTTTGATCCTTAACATGTGTAGTTTATGCAAGTTTCACCCCTATTATGATTAGATTTATTTTTATTGTCTATATGTTGTGGTAATTTGTCCTTGTGCTATGCGTTAGACTATTCAAGTCTAGCCTATATTATGCGTTGAATAAGCAAACGTGTAAACGTGGGGTAGGGGTAATATTAAGGATTTAATAAGATGTTGGGGTGCAATTGATATGATTTTGCATACCATAAGTGGATGGCCATAAATGAGTCAATTATGGGCATCAATAAAAGTGGACTTAATTAATAATTTGGATAGGGAATTATTAAAACTGGGGTAAAAGATTGAAAGTTGTCAATCAATGCTTAGGACACGAGGTTGGACTCGTTTGTGACGTAAACCTACCCGGAACCACCCGGCAAATCCAGTGGTCACAAATGTCAGCCCAATGTGAGAGGTCCTAGGCCTAAACTAAAGCATAACAGTTGTAAAGACACGAGGTTAGACTCTTTTATGGTGTAAGACTGCCCGGACCTGCCCGGCAAATCCAGCTACCATAAATGCCAGTCTAATGTGAGAGGTCTTTACGAGGTTATGGCCTGAATGAATTAAGAAATACTTAACCAGATAAAACATGTAAAGTGGGACATGGGGGTTAAGTAGGTGCCTTGGGTGGCATGAGGAATCTAGTGGGTGCCCTTAGTGGCATGTGAAATACAATTAGTAAGACTTAACCAAACACACGTGTAAATGAACATGACTAAGAGGGTTAAGTGGGATATATTAATTATAAGCTTAGGTGGGTAGCTTGTGGGGGCCCATTTCAACCAGTATCCCAAACATATCTTTGTGGGCTCGACCCAAGTCGAGGACGGGACACACATACTGAGCTTGACTATAAGAGGCCAAAACGGGGAGCGGTGGCAACGCAAGTCCAACGGGTTTCATATGCGTGTGTGGACCCGGGCTGGTAGGTAAGATGTTGTTGCATCGTGTAGGTATAAGCCGTGCATTCTCAAGTTGTATCGGGTTGCCACTTTAGGGGAGTGATACGCCACACTGTGGGGCCAACACGGGTATCTACGAGTAGGGAGCCGATCGAAAGTGGGTAGTGGGGTACACCTAGTGGAGATAGGGGCAGACGACACCTATGTAGTCAGCTAGGAGTACACGAAGTTACTTATAAAATTTCTAAGAGGGTAGTGGGGTACACCTAGTGGAGATAGGGGCAGACGGCACCTATGTAGTCAGCTAGGGGTACGCAAGGCTATTTATATAGTTTCTGTGTGAATCATGTGGGATCAACCTTTAGGGTGACTGGTGCGGTGCAGTGTAGTAATGTGCGGTGCAGTATAGTAATTATTCGTTAGTAATTAGGTATGCCTTTACCGTTATCTTTAACGTTATCTTAAACGCTATCTTTATCTTCCAAGTAGTTCATAGACATTTACTTGTCTTCCAGCTTATGCCTTAGCCTAGTTATTTTGATAATAGTATTGTTAGAATTATCATACTCGCCAGACTTTATGTCTGACCCCCTCCATTTCTATCCTTTTCCCCCTCCAAGTCCTCAGGTTGGACCCAGCTCTAGTGGAGTTTGATTGGATTGCTTATTCTCTCTTTTGGAAAGCTTGGACCCTTGAAGTAAAGTTCAGCTTGTTATCTTCTTTAATGGCTATTTGTGTAATAGGATTATGTATTTTGTTTTATGAAGATGGATAATGTACTTGACTTTGATTAATGGTTTTGTGATGTAATAAACATATTTCCGCTGCAATAAAAATGAAGTTTTAATTTTCAAGTACTACTTATTATCTGTCTTGTTGTAATTTTTCTGTTCTATATTCACTTATAACCTCCATGGAAGTTAACGCATTCCCTTTGTGAGTGACATTAATGGACGTGGGATGTTACACGTGGTATCAGAGCTTAAGGTTACCAGAACAGATAAAAATACTTTAGAAAAATAGTTATTTTTGGAAGAAATGTTTTCAAAAACATGTTTTAATGAGAAATTTAAAGAGGAAGTTTTAATGAAAAACATAATGCCCAAATAGCCATATATCTTTATCTTTCGAATTCTCCATTTTGAATCTTTCTTTTTTCGTTTCAGCATGGCTGAAGATCTTAACCTACCTGATGGTGTAATGATACCAGGATGGTATAGGAGGCTATTAGAGGCTAGGGCCGCCGCAGGTCCGGCCAATGTTCCTCCACCACCAGTTGCACCCATTCCTCCTCCTCCTCCTCGCGTATATACTTTTGCAAAGACGTGCAAGGAATTCAAAGCTATGGGTGGAAAACCCTTTCAAGGGTCAGAAACGTTTGTGGAAGCTAGAGATTAGCTTAAGGAGGTGGAAGAATTGCTAGAAATCTTTGAAGTAGAAGAAGGGAGGAGAGTTCGTTTAGCAGCTTGGTTGATGAAGGGAGAAGCCTCGTTTTGGTGGGAGGTCACTAATGGGGAGCGTCCTGTTGACTCTTGGGCGGATTTTAGACGTAGGTTCGAGGCGAAGTTTCTCTCAAGGGCGGAAGAGAATCTATATATGGAAAGGTTCTTGACATTGAAGCAAGGAAGCTCATCAGTGAAAGAATATGTCAATAAATTTAATCAGTTAGCAAGGTTTGGTTTGGACTTAGTAAACACGCCGTAGAAGAAGGCTTTGAGGTTCGTTAATGGCTTGAATGAACCGTTGCAAGGGTTGGCCATGACCCACATCCCTATGGGGGCCACCTTTGAGAAGCTAGTAGACATGGCACTCATGCACGAGGAGAAAGGCACTAAAGCTGATAAGGCACTCGAGAAGAAAGGGGATAAAAATAAGGGTGGCAAAGGCAACAATGCTAAGGGGAAGAAGAAATGTTTTAGCTGTGGGACCCCAGGCCATCTCAGCAAGGACTGCCGAAAGAAAAAGAAGACTGGCCGTTTTCACTGCGGTGAAGCAGGACATCTAGTGAAGGACTGCCCAAAGAAGGGGAAGAGGACAGGGACTACCTCGGGAGGACAGGTGCAGGCTCTTCTGGCACCAGGGCAGGCAAGGGGACAAGTTCAGGCTCTCGCGGTCCCACCGCTGCAAGAACGAGGTAGAACCATTTCTGTTGAAAGCTTAGTTTTTCTGTTTGATCATCCCGTCCGTACCTTATTCGATTCGGGCACATCGCATTCGTTTATCTCTACATCATCAGTTGAAACACTGCACCTAGATACTAGTATTGTTACTGATCCCTTAGTAGTCTCAAATCCTATTGGTGGTTCAGCTCATCTTTCTATGATTTGTCGGGATTTGAGAGTGTTTATCTTGGGCGTTGAGTTTGAATGAAACGCCTTTGTCCTTGGTTTCATAGGATGTAGTTTGATTCTAGGGGTGGATTGGCTAGCCAAGCGGGGTGCCATCCTAGACTGTGAAAGGAGGGTAGTTAGAGTATTGATTTGTTGTAGAAAAACCCTCATATTTCTTGCGACCCTAGGGGTTCAGTGATGCTTAGCTGCCTAGAATCTTCTGATGCATCTAATGATGGTTAGGAACCTGTTTGTGTGGTCCGTGAGTATGGAGACGTCGTTGATAAAGCGCGGGGTTTACCCATAGGCGCGGTATAAGTTTTTGTATGTGCTTAATAGATTAAGTTAAGCCCGTTATGTAATCAGCGGTAGTTTTGAAGCAAGACTGGCAAGGACGGCCAGAGTCGGTCAAGTGCTCAATTGATTGACCATCTTACTAGTATCATCTCACGTAGGTCGTCTGAATTCGAAGGAGGTATCCCTTGGGTGTTTGTCTGATATTGGTTTAGGCCTTTGGGGCTTGCACTTGGGGGATGTCGAATTCGACTAGGATGGTTTGGGTGAGAGATGGATAGTTGTGACGATTTTACATGGGATGATATCCTGGTTTTCTCTAGAAGCAGAGAAGAGCATGCCCTATGTCTTAGGGAAAGCTTAAGGACCCTACAAGTGCACTAGCTTAAAGCTAAGTTCTCCAAGATACCATTTTTGGAGGAAGGAAGTGAGGAATTTAGGGCATGTGGACTCTAGGGAAGGGAGATATGTTAAGATGGATGGAGTTCTTAGCATCCTACGACTTCGAGATAGCATATACCCCTGGCAAGGGTAACGTGGTGGCGGATGCCTTAAGTAGAAAAAGGTTATCCTCGAGTCCTTTGTTTGTTGAGCGGCGAAGCTTAGAATTCATTTCGATGTTTGACTTTAGACCTTCCGTTGACTTCGTACCCGGTTTACTAGCATCCTTGGAGGTCAGACCTACGCTTTTGGGACGGATTGGCGAGGCACAGCGAGACGACCCGCAGTTAGTCGAGTTAGTAGAAAAGCTCAAAGGAGGGGAGTCATCAAGCCATCTCCGTAGGTATACCCTAGATGATAAGGGTTGGTTACGTAGGGACGGTAGACTTTGTGTACCAAAAGACGAAGACCTAAGGAAGACTATTCTTGACGAAGCACATCGTTCGAAGATGACCATTCATCCCGGCGGGGACAAGATGTATATGGACATGAGACGAGTTTACTTTTGGGCCGGTATGAAGAGGGACGTAGCCAAGTATGTCGCTAGATGCTTGGTGTGCCAACAAGTAAAAACGGAGCAAAAGAAACCCGGTGGGTTACTCCACCCATTGGAGGTTCCACTATGGAAGTGGGAAAGCGTCTCGATGGACTTTATTGACGGATTACCGAGATCGAGAAAAGGTAAACGGGGATTTGGGTTATAGTAGATAGACTTACTAAGAGCACCCATTTCATTCCCGTGAAGAGTAAGAGGACTGCTCCATGGTTAGCTTCTGTATACGTCCGAGAAATAGTTCGTTTGCACGGTGTTCCTTCTAGCATAGTGAGCGACTGCGATCCTATTTTCACTAGCAAATTTTGGAGAAGTTTACAAGAGGCGGTAGGGACTCAGTTATGCTTGAGCACCGCATATCATCCTCAGACGGACGGCCAGACCGAGAGGGTGAATCGCATTCTAGAGGATCTTTTGAGGCTGTGTATCTTAGACTTTGGGAGTACATGGGAAGAGCATCTTCTGTTAGTGGAGTTCGCATATAATAACAGCTTTCAGTCTAGCATTGGTATGGCACCATTCGAAGCTCTTTATCGACGGCCGTGTCGTTCGCCTACATGTTGGTGGGAATCTACCGATAAGATCCTACTTGGGCCCGATATGATTAGAGAGACTTCGGAGAAGATCGACTTGATTCGGAGGAGGATGAAAGCAGCGCAAGATAGGAAGAAATCTTATGCGGATAAGAGGAGGACAGATCTCGAGTTTGAAATTGGGTACATGGTCTTTGTCAAAGTGTCAACATTACGAAACGTTGTTCACTTTGGGTCCGTTGGGAAATTAGCACCAAGGTTCGTAGGACCGTTTCCTATTAAGGAGAAGATTGGGCAAATGGCGTATAGAGTGGAGTTGCCCAAGAGACTTAGTGGTGTACACGACGTATTCCATGTGTCACATTTGAGGAAGTGCTTGCACGAGACCGCGGAAGTGGTAGAGCCGAGCTTGCTTAGAGAGGTGGAGATTGAGCGTGACGCGACGATTCGACGAGCTCCAACGCGCATTCTTGGGTCGGAGATTAAGAAGCTGAGAAATTGAGAGGTCAGACCAGTCAAAGTACAATGGGGAGACGACGAGAGAAACGATACTTGGGAGACAGAAGGGAAGATGCGTTCACGATACCCTTTTCTTTTTTAGGGTATGTCTTTTAATTTCTCCTTTATCGCTTATCTTGTACTTATCTTATCTTTAGTGTATCCTCTCGTTAGTATTCTTGACCTTTAGATAGGATAATCCTATGGTTGAAACATGTGTTTGAGACATGTTATGTATGATGGATGCAAAGTGGATGCAAGTGTTTGCTAGTGGTTGCTCGTGGACGCATATACACACACTATTAGCCACTAGATCGGCTCAGCCACTTCATACTGCATATTGCATATAAATGGTTGTATAATGGTTGTGCTATCATATGGATACCGCATTTTGGTGAATGGTTGTGCACGCATGTAGAAATAATATGTAGCATTAGGGAACTTTTGCATACATAATGGACGCATGGCACTATCATGGTTTGCATTAAGGAGGTCAACTCGATCAGTGGACCGCCTGATTTTGCATTAGATATGGACATATACACACACACTGTGCATTTAAACATGAAAGCATTAGAAGTCTATAAGGACAATGGATGCCTGTGTTTGATGGTTGAGTAGATGGTTGTTTGGATGTTAGGATATACATTCTTCTTAACTTGAAGATTTCGGGGACGAAATACTTTAAGGAGGGGAGAATGTAACACCCCGTAATTCTGTTAATATTAATATTTACAAATTAAAGAATACCTAATCTCAGACGTGAGAATTGTGGGAAACGGGTTGCGCCATTGTGTTCGTCTCGGAATCCTAGTGGAGATAGAGTCCGAGTTTGCGGGAAACGAGTACCGGATGAAAAAGTTATGGGCGAACGAAGTTTGGTGGCAAGGAAAAAAAATAAAATAAATGCACTGGCGCACCTGCCAAGTGCGCCCAGGCCGAGGCTGGAGCCTGCACAGCTTTCTGGTTCAGGCTGACCCGTGTTGTTGAGTCCATTCTGATTCCTTGCCGAGTCATTAGGGCTGACTCATCACCCTATCATAATTAAATGGTTTTGATTAACCCTAAGAACATCCGACGGCTTGAATTAATTTATAACTCTATAAAAAGACCCCTATACACAAACCCTAAATCAGAAAATAAACAAAGACCATGGCCGTCATGCTGATATTTTGAGACCTAGAGCAGCCGCCATCAAATTAAAGATAAAGAACAGCAACCAAGTCAGAACTACCCAACCCTAACAGCGATGCTTCATCAAAAGAGCGCTAATTCGACTCTCTTTCTTCTATAATTGTGAGTATGATAGTCTTAACAAGATTATTATCATTTTAATTAGGTTAAGACATGAATGGATTGTGAGTAGATGATGTGAATTGTCATATGCTATCATGTATGTTATTAATCCTATGCTATGTGGTGATGATATACTATACGTTGTAAATCATGCTATGTATGTTGAAAGTTTCCATGTTAAGTTGTGATGAATCATACATGTTAGAAAGCTATCTATGCTAGTTACTTCATATTAATTAAATCAACATGTTTGGGCTATGTTGATCTATATGACAAGTTACATATGCAAGTTAAATTGATTAGAAAAGTTATGAATATATGCCATGACATCTATTATGACATCTAGAATTATGCTATGACATATGTGATATCCTATGCTAGTTCACACCATCATTATGTTGCTTAAAAACCCCATATGCAAGTTTATGTATAGATTTGGGCTATGATCATATCATGTAAATTGTGACATTTAACAAGTTGACACCTTTTGATCCTTAACATGTGTAGTTTATGCAAGTTTCACCCCTATTATGATTAGATTTATTTTTATTGTCTATATGTTGTGGTAATTTGTCCTTGTGCTATGCGTTAGACTATTCAAGTCTAGCCTATATTATGCGTTGAATAAGCAAACGTGTAAACGTGAGGTAGGGGTAATATTAAGGATTTAATAAGATGTTAGGGTGCAATTGATATGATTTTGCATACCATAAGTGGATGACCATAATTGAGTCAATTATGGGCATCAATAAAAGTGGACTTAATTAATAATTTGGATAGGGAATTATTAAAACTGGGGTAAAAGATTGAAAGTTGTCAATCAATGTTTAGGACACGAGGTTGGACTCGTTTGTTACGTAAACCTGCCCGGAACCGCCCGGCAAATCCAGTGGTCACAAATGTCAGCCCAATGTGAGAGGTCCTAGGCCTAAACTAAAGCATAACAGTTGTAAAGACACGAGGTTAGACTCTTTTATGGTGTAAGACTGCCCGGACCTGCCCGGCAATCCAGCTGCCATAAATGCCAGTCTAATGTGAGAGGTCTTTACGAGGTTACGGCCTGAATGAATTAAGAAATACTTAACCAGATAAAACATGTAAAGTGGGACATGGGGGTTAAGTAGGTGCCTTGGGTGGCATGAGGAATCTAGTAGGTGCCCTTAGTGGCATGTGAAATACGATTAGTAAGACTTAACAAAACACACATGTAAATGAACATGACTAAGAGGGTTAAGTGGGATATATTAATGACAAGCTTAAGTGGGTAGCTTGTGGGGGCCCATTTCAACCAGTATCCCAAACGTATCTTTGTGGGGTCGACCCAAGTCGAGGATAGGACACACATACTGAGCTTGACTATAAGAAGCCAAAACAGGGAGTGGTGGCAATGCAAGTCCAACGGGTCTTATATGCGTGTGTGGACCCGGGCTGGTAGGTATGACGTTGTTGCATCGTGTAGGTATAAGTCGTGCATTCTCAAGTTGTATCGGGTTGCCACTTTAGGGGAGTGATACACCCCACTGTGGGGCCAGCACGGGTATCTACGAGTAGGGAGCCGATCGAAAGTGGGTAGTGGGGTACACCTAGTGGAGATAGGGGCATACGGCACCTATGTAGTCAGCTAGGAGTACACGAAGTTACTTATAAAATTTCTAAGAGGGTAGTGGGGTACACCTAGTGGAGATAGGGGCAGATGGCACCTATGTAGTCAGCTAGGGGTACGCAAGGCTATTTATATAGTTTCTGTGTGAAGCATGCGGGATCAACCTTTAGGGTGACTGGTGCGGTGCAGTGTATTAATTGGTGCGGTGCAGTGTAGTAATGTGCGGTGCAGTATAGTAATTATTCGTTAGTAATTAGGTATGCCTTTACTGTTATCTTTAACGTTATCTTAAACGCTATCTTTATCTTCCAAGTAGTTCATAGACATTTACTTGTCTTCCAGCTTATGCCTTAGTCTAGCTATTTTGATAATAGTATTGTTAGAATTATCATTCTCGCCAGACTTTATGTCTGACCCTCTCCATTTCTATCCTTTTCCCCCTCCAGGTCCTCAGGTTGGACCCAGCTCTAGTGGAGTTTGATTGGATTGCTTATTCTCTCTTTTGGAAAGCTTGGACCCTTGAAGTAAAGTCCAGCTTGTTATCTTCTTTAATGGCTATTTGTGTAATGGGATTATGTATTTTGTTTTATGAAGATGGATATTGTACTTGACTCTGATTAATGGTTTTGTGATGTAATAAACATATTTCCGCTGCAATAAAAATGAAGTTTTAGTTTTCAAGTACTACTTATTATCTGTCTTGTTGTAATTTTTCTGTTCTATATTCACTTATAACCTCCATGGAAGTTAATGCATTCCCTTTGTGAGTGACATTAATGGACGTGGGGTGTTACAGTTTACCTATTTGTCGGGCACACAAATAAAATCTTTACTCAACAACTAATTAATCCATTTACCTGTTCAAACATATATAATGCACAAGCATATATTTCTATCTATTTTCTAGTCAGTTCAATGTGTGATATAATTGAATAAATTCTACCATTCATTCTATTATTGGTTAAATTAACTATCGTTTTAATAATTTTAATTAATCAAATTTACTATCACACAACACAAACAACCATCAAATTGTTTTTAACTTTTTAGAAATATACTAATCGACTTCTATTCTCTTTTAAAATCATTCAGACTACAGAATTAAAAGTACACATCCATGGAAGGAAAATAACAACAGAGTAGAGAACCAATTAATGATGCAAAGCATGGTAAATGTACCTTGCACCGGAGTCAAACAGAGATATCCACTCGGCATCTAGGATAAGCTTTCTGAATGCTCTCCTCCGTTTCCCAAGTCCAATCTCGTGGATCTCCACTCCATTTCACTTTGACTAAGAGAACCTTCTTGTTCCTCAGCTCTTTGGTTTCTTTGCCAATGATCTTGAGCGGCTCTCTTCTCACAGCTAGTTCTGGAGTAATTTCAATATCCCGCTGAGCTGCTTCTTCCACGATCAAGTCTGGATCATGAACGTGCTTTCGACGTTGAGATACGTGAAATACATCATGCACTCCAGGCAACCAATCAGGCAATTTAACCCTATAAGAGAGAGTTCCGATCCGTTCCAGAATAGGAAACGGACCAATGAATATGGGCACCAATTTCCCAGTTTTACCGAACCGGATTACTCCTCTCATCGGCAATACTTTCAAATATACATAGTCGCCAACAGCAAAGGATATATCTCTTCTTCTCCTATCGGCATAGCTATTTTGTCGGCTTTGAGCGGCAAGTAATCGTTCCTTGATAAAATCAACTTTGTCGGCAGCTTCTCGGATCATATCTGGCCCCAACACAAGTGTATTTCCGGGTTCGACCCAACAAGCAGGAGATCGGCGCGGTCTACCATATAATGCTACGAATGGCGACATTGTCAGGCTCGCCTGGTAGCTGCTGTTATAAGAGAATTCAGCCAAACGTAGATGGTCTTCCCATGATCCCCCGAAATCTAGAACACAAGCCCGCAATAGATCTTCTAGTATACGATTCACCCTCTCAGTCTGACCGTCTGTCTGAGGACGATAAGCGGTGCTTAGATTCAGCTTTGTTCCCAGTTCTACTTGAAACGCCTCCCAGAATTTACTAGTAAATATTGCATCTCTATCACTGACTATACTGAGCGGCACTCCATGTAGTCTAACAATTTCCTTAACAGTAAATCTGCGCCAGACTCTGAGCAGTTCTGTTTGATCTGATAGGTATGAAATGGGCGGTCTTCGTGAAGCGATCTATGATCACCCAAATACTATCATTTCCTTTTCTGATTCTGGGCAAACCATCAATGAAGTCCATGGAAATATGTTCCCACTTCCAGCCTGGAACGTCTAGCGGTTGTAACAATCCAGCCAGTTTCTGTTGGTCACTCTTGACTAGTTGGCAAGTAGGGCATCGGCTAACATATAAAGAAATGTCCCTCTTCATCGACCTCCACCAGAAAGTGCATTTGATGTCATTATACATTTTTCTTACTCCCGGATGGATACTAAGTTTTGACTTGTGGCATTCATCCAGATCTTCCTTTCGAAGCTCGGGATTGTTAGGAACACAAATCCGACCTTTCAGCCTTAGAGTCCCCTCATTATCAACTTGAAAACTCGAGGGCTCGCCTTTCTGAATTATCTCTCTGATCTTCTGAATGAAGTGATCATCCTTCTAAAGAGCAGATATTTGATCTATCAATGAAGTCACGATGATAAAACTGGCGATCATTTCATTCTTTCGGCTCAACGCATCTGCCACGACATTGGCTTTCCCTGGAGTGTATATAATCTCAAAATCGTATGCTGCAAGGAACTCTAGCCAACGTTGCTGCCTCAGATTCAAGTCTTTCTGGGTGAACAGATATTTTAACGACTGGTGATCTGTAAATAGTTCAAATCTCTCACCCAGAAGATAGTGTCTCCAAATTTTCAAAGAGAATACGATAGCCAACAACTCAAGATCATGCGTTACATAGTTTTTCTCATGCGGCTTCAGTTGACGGCTAGCATAAGCAATCACTTGGCCCCTCTGCATTAACACTGCGCCAAGGCCTATTCTAGAAGCATCAGTCCAGACATTCAAATCCTGATTGCCATCGATGATGGTTAACACTGGAGCTGTCGTTAATCTTAACTTTAGCTCTTCAAAAGCCTCTTCACATTCTGGAGTCCACTTGAATTTAGAATGCTTCTTTGTAAGCTTCGTTAAGTGACCAAATATCTTCGAAAAGTCTTTAACGAATTTCCGGTAATAACTAGCCAATCCGAGAAAACTGCGGACTTCTGTAGGGGTACTGGGCTGTTTCCAGTTTTGAATAGCTGTGATTTTACTTGGATCCACAGCAATTCCTTCTTTCGATACGACGTGGCCTAGAAATTTCACTTCATCTTGCCAGAAGATACATTTGGATAGTTTGGCTTTTAATACATTCCTTCTGAGGATTTCCAGAACCTGTTCCAAATGCTTTTCGTGTTCGGCCTTTAATTTAGAGAAGATTAGAATATCGTCAATGAAAACCAGAACAAATTTATTCAAAACCCCTCTGAACACTCTATTCATTAGATCGACGAAGTAAGCTGGAGCGTTACATAAGCCGAACGGCATTACTAACCACTCGTAGAATAAGTCGGGACCTCTGAATGCTGTCATTGGAACACACTCTTCGGCAATTCGAAGCTAATGGAAACCCGTAGCTAGGTCCATCCTTGAAAATACTTGTGCGCCACTTAATCGATCCAACAAATCATCAATCCGCGGCAACGGATATTTGTTCTTTATGGTCTGCTTGTTCAAATCACGATAATCCACACATAGACGTAGAGTACCGTCATATTTCGGGACAAACACCACTGTTGCTCCCCAATCAGAGAAACTAGGCCTGAGCAGACCCTTCCATATGAGTTGTCCTGTTTGATTGTCTAATTCCTCCTTCTCTTTCAAGGACATTCTTCGAATAGCGTGAACTACCGGCCTTGCATTCGGAATTAAAGCAATTTTGAAATCTATTTCTCTCTGCTAAGGCAAGCGAACAACTTTTTCGAACACATCCGCATAGTTCTTGACGACAGGAATGTCTTTGATGAGGTTAGGAATATTCTCTGTGATTTCAGGGATATTTTCTATTTGGGCTGGAGAAACATTCAAAGCTGCCCAGAAGTCCTTTCTATTAGCATTCCGACCATCACAGGGGATGGTTATATAATCACCTGATTTAATCCTCGCCTTAACGACTCTATCGGTGCATTTAACCTCAACTTCATATTTGGTCAACCAGTGTAACCCCAAGATAAGATCAAACTCTGTAAAATTCATGACGGCCGCGATGGTAGGGAACCGATAACGAGAAAAGGAAACCGGCACTCCACAAACCCAACTGAGATCAATGGAACCCCCAACCGGATTCTGGACAGTCATTGGTTCCTTCAGCTTCTTCAAATTTAAATCCAGTTTCTTAGCTGCATTCTTTGCAACAAAGCTTCATGACGCGCCGGTGTCAAATAATACTTTAACTGGAATATCTTTGACAGTCAGCGTGCCTTCTAAAACATCTGGCCTTTCCTGAATAGACGAAGATGCAGGCACTTCTGCCACTTCGTTCACATATACTGCTTCAGATCTTCTAAATAACGGGCAGGCCTTGGAAAGATGACCGGCCTCATGGCATTGACTGCACTTTCTATTCTCTTGAAATCCCTTCTTGGATTGAAACCCGCCTCTTAATCGCTTCTTTAAGGGTCCGCAGTTTATCGACAAATGCCCTAGCTTCTTACAGTTACTGCATATGGTAGTCGTTCCTTGCCCTTTCTCAGATTCAGCCCTTTTCCGATTTGCTTTGGGCTTCTTGCTGACCTCTGACATTGTGCTAGCCTCAATACGATTAGTTTCAATCTCAATTTTATTACTAGAGCTGACTTCCTCATCATCGCGCAACATGCCTTTCTTGTCGAGATCCTCGTACTGGTAATCCATAAAAATCATTTCTGAAAAAGGAAGCTTCACATGCCCCATTACTTTATTCTGGTATTTCCTTTGAACCCCGTTGATAAATCTCAAATTCTTCCTCTTCGGATTTTGAATTAGATGAGGAGCAAAGTGAGAAAGTTCGTTGAATTTCTTATGATAATCTGGGATGGTCATATCACCTTGTATCAAATAAGAAAATTCATCGCATAATCGCTCAGTCGCTTCGGGAGGAGTAAATTTTTCAGGAAAATCACTTTGAATCTGTCCCAGGTGATATCACCTTCTGGATTATTCTCAATAACTGAATCCCACCAGAACAAAGCTTCGTTTTTGAGTGCCCAGGAGGCCAGTAATCTTTTCTGGTCATCCCCCAGCTTTAAATCCCCAAAGATTTTCTCAGCAGAACGAATCCAAGCTTGGGTCTTCATAATAGATTCCTCACCAGAGAACGGTATTCCACCCATATTTCGATACTTGATTAATAGGGCCTCAATATCCGGTTCTGCATTCCTTCTGTTTCTAACACTCATTTTCTAGTACTTCTGCAAATAGCAGATCAAGTGTCAGGTCACAGAAAAGATATTTTAAAATATAGAAACATATACTTCAAATGTAAATGTGTCTATTGGGGTGTAATTTCATTCTGCTTTACTCATACTAGGATATTACTGATCCTATCTGTATAGAGTTACCCATCCTAGAACACTACTGGTTCTATTTCTGACGAGTTCGTTAATATGTTATATTCCAGAACTAGGCTTAACCAAGGCTCTGATACCAAATGAGACGACCCCAAAACCCCGTACTGACGGCGGCAAGGGTAATGCGTGGAATGTAACACAGAAACAGAAAATAGAAGAACAGAAATAAATAAATACACCAGATAATGAACAATAGAATATACTGGATAAGAGTAATCATCAGAGTTACACAGTATACAGGATCACACTTAGTACAAATACAGTTCAGATATACATAAATGTCTACAACGGAAAACAAACATAATGTACAATAGGAGCTGAACAGCATAAAAAGAGATAAATGATAGAATCCATCTTCAGCTCCAGCTATCCAGAAAGATCCAGCTAAACCTGAATACAAGGCTGCCCGTATAGAAAAAGGGGCACCCGAGTTTGAAAGTGAAACAAACTACGAGTCAGTCGTGGGACTGGTATGAGAAATCTACTCAACACAATTATAATATGGCCAATCACAGGACCACGCCACTTTTGTGGAACGGGTTTACTCCATTGGATTGCCAGTGCTTTAAAACAAATCATTCTTTTAGACATCGCTATGCTTTTTATAAAAATGAAGCCATTATAAGACTCAGTTCCCATCACACAATGCAACGCAAACCCGAGGATAGAGTTTTACCTTATAATGGACAAAATATGATTGATACGAATAAAAAAAAGCATTTGATATTATTACTAGTGTTTATATGTTTCAAAAACAATTTCAATCATAACTATCAATCATAGACGGCATGGGTACCATATATCATGTCGCCATATATATATATATACAATCAAAATCGCACAGTCACGTATTTGGAAATTGGATTTCCGTCCTGAACCAAGGAAAAAGATAGTCCTTATCGAATTCGAGACGCTCTAGCCCGTGTCTTAGGATCAGAGCTCGAGTGACCCTAGAATCGTCAAGGTCGGTCCACCGATGTGGACTAAAATTCCTGAACACTGCGTTTTCCCGCCCTATGGGGCGTCAATGAGCCAACGAATGACTCCATCGGTCCCGGATCGACCGATATATCCGAGGCGCCTCGTAATTCATCAGCCACATAAGTAAAATGTCAGGCCGTGTAAAAACACCGACACAACTCCTAGCTAGAAGGAAACGCATGCCCTCCCTGAGGTCCTTCTCTCGTTTCTGGTTCATACCGGGGTGTGAGGCTCGCGAATTC
This sequence comes from Allium sativum, assembly GCA_030737875.1. Taxonomy (NCBI): domain Eukaryota; kingdom Viridiplantae; phylum Streptophyta; class Magnoliopsida; order Asparagales; family Amaryllidaceae; genus Allium; species Allium sativum. The sequence goes on from JASFAX010004835.1 coordinate 15,834, forward strand.
ACGTTATAAACAAGGTTACGCCACACAGACGGTGCTTTGATCATCACCACAAGACTTTGCTTTTCAACAGAAGCCCTGATCACTTGCCACTTAGGCATGCCACACTAGCAATTCATGCCATGCGATTGATGTCCATCGATATACAACCTCTGAGCTCGTGCGTTTCAGAGAAGGGCGTTAAGCAAAAGAATAAATTCTCCGCCGCCAAACAGATGTATATTTAACAGAGATCAATCAACACAGAATAAAATCCAATGTCAGACACACAATCCATTTACAAGTCCGTTCTGGGTCTGAACGAAACCGGAGTCACTATATACCTCGCAAACCCATCAATCACCACGTACGTCTGGACGATCACCACTCATTATCCATATTTCGGGATGCCTCCCAATCAGGACCTCGGTTACCATCCAAACGAGGTGAAGATCTCCGGTCTTCGTCCACCGTCTTCATCTTCGACTTTCAATCGTCGGTCAATTATTTGAAATGACAGTTAACTCGGCCTTTTCAAATAAACGGATATTTAGAATTTCAAATCAATTTATTTCAATGGTTAACTCATTCGACAACACCAATCTTGTTCTTTAATGAAATTTTCACACCAAACACATTCAACCATCAATTACCACATAAATCAAGCAAATTCAGTTTATTTCCATTCCATATCGTTTATGATATTTTATAACGATTTATTGCTATTTTTATTTATTTTAAAATAGCCAATTTATTCAAAACAACGCTTCGGGCCATAACACGACCGTGGCGCTGTTTTTCTTCAGATTTGATTTACACATATCTGAAAATCTAACCGTTGGATCTTCACCAAATTTACATCATTAGAAAGATCTTTTCGAAACGAATCCTACGGTTCCAGTTTCGGGAAAATCCGACGGTCGGATCTCCCGGTATAATCGTTTGAAGTTTCGATTTCAAAATACGAACTGCAGCGTCATTATTCGATTAAATATAATTATATATATATATAATCGTTTCTGGTGCTGTTTTTCTTCGGATTTGAATTAAACATTCCAGACAATCCAACCGTTGGATTTTTACAAAGCTGGTGCCGTTGGAAAGATTTTTCCAAAGCGAACCCAACGGTTGCGATTTCAGGAAAATCCGATGGTTGGATCTCCCGTACTAATCATTTGAAATCACGATTTCAAAATATGAACTGCAGCGTCGTTATTCGATATATTTCAATTCTATATAAATATATATATATATATATCGATTCTTCGATTTCAAAACCATATGAATTTCATACTTTTGGTAAAAATGATATTTTTGTCAAACTGTCTTCTATTTCAATATTTCACTATTTTTAACAATTCATGTATATAATAAAAATGTGATTTTTATTGTAAATCAATTCATTTCAAAACACTATTATTTTATAAAGTTTATATAGGTGATAAAAATAGGATTTTTATTATAAAACAATTTCTTTCAAAAGGAGATTATTTTATGTAGTTCATATAGATGATAAAAATGTGATTTTTATATTTAAAACACGAACACCATTCAACACATGAATTTCAATTCAACGAATAAATATAGTTTCAACAAATGAAAATAATTCAAACACATGAATATTATTCAAAATTTCGGCAGCATAACGGCAGGGTAGTTAAAACCGGGACCTTCCCTAGTACGACTCCTCGCTCTACCTTAAAACCTCGCGGTTTTTGACAATGGGGAATCATGCATCTAGTTCGCACGCAGGCAGCATGTATATTTATTTCATTTCCATAAACTAATCCTATGTGGTTTCAACCAAATATTTCTCAACCACAAATGGGTATTTTTCAACCACAATCAATCAATATCAACCACAAACAATTCCAATTAACCATCCGCTATCAATCAATTTTCACACCAAACACAACCAATAAATATCGTCCATGGTTTGTGGACGAGGGGCGTGTATATATATATATATAGCAATTCACTTCTATTTCAACACATATATAATTTTTACAACACATATATAACTTATACATCCATCGTACAACTTATACAACGCTTATACATGAGGTGTACAATGCTTATATAACTCATACATCGACTATATAATTTATACATCGTCGTTTTCCATATCGTTTATAAATTAGAAATCTCACATTGGGTTCTACTCCACCAAAAATAGCAGAAGGCTCAGAAAAATATGCGGTCTCTTCTAAAATGTAGAAGACGTCCTCATGGGTCCACTGTCTCTTGTTTCACTGAATTTCGTCAACACACGAAAAATATATGATTTTTCAAAGTTTGCAGAGGTTTAAAGGTGTTAAAACTGTTGAAAATATATATAGACGTACCTCAGCTGAAAGGTTCAAAACCAGGTTTGGATTTTTCGATCAATCCGTGTAATGGTTCCATGATCGGGTTGCGCGAGGTTGAAGGGGGAGGAGGGGCGCTTGTTCGCCGGAGGTGGGGTCCAGCTCGGTGCTCTGACATGGCCACGACGGAGCTTCAAAGCTCCGAACTTCCCACTCGCGGTTCTCTTCAGATACACTTCGAAAAAATACAAATCCTATATGGATTTGAAGCTTGAGAGGTGCTCTGCAAAATCCTTAACTGGAGCACTTCATTTTATTGAGTGTGGAAGGAGGAATCGAGGAGAGAAGGGGGCAAGCGTATTCCGCCGTGCGTCGCAGGGTATACGGGGAGAGAGAAAGATAATGGGCCAATAGAATTTTTTTATTTTATTTTATAATTTTTAAAACCTCTAAAATACCCCTTGTCACAGACGAACACAAATTCAAACCCAACGACTGTCGTCCCTAGCCTTTTACCCCCATTCCGAACACAATGGGATATGTTTCGTAGGCCCATTCGACCGTTTCAGTCAGTTTTCATTCAAATTAAAATATAGAACATTCAATATTTAATTTGAATGTGCATTTCAATTTTCCAGGGCCACAAACTGATTCAAAAAATTCCAGAAAAATAAATTTGGCTATGTTTTGACGATACGGTCCCAACAAAACTAGTTTCGTCGAATTCTGAAACCGTTTGCAAGAAGGCCCATTTCTGGTCGATCCAATTTAACTGTAATTGATCAAAACACATTTTCCTTTGCCACGCTCACATACTAGCTTCAAAAATTATGAAATTTGAAACCTAGCAATAACTTCACATCCCGGATCCAACAAAAGTGGTTTCGTCGAATTCCGAAGTCATATGTAAAATGGCAAATTTCACGGGCTATATAAATTCCATAGCGACCTTTCTGAAAATTCATTTGGCCATAACTTTTGCTTTCCGCTATGAAAATTCGATTTTTCAGATTCGTTAGAAAGGTATTCACTAAAAGATTTAATATAATCCGTTTTGTTTTGCACCTGGTACAGTCCGACAAAGTTTGAATTCAATTTTTGAAACTACAGCGCCTTTTCGGGCCTTGTTTATAATTATAATTAATTATATTCGTTTTCAAACGTCGACTCAAACTCACTTTTCATCGCCATTATTTAAAATATTTATTTGAAATATTTAAAATTCATTATTTTAGCCAATTTAAAAAATTTAAATTGGTTCAGATTTTCTGGGTCGTTATAGGTTTCTTTTTCTCAAATAAAATGTAAACACTTATGTGTTTTTCTCCAAATATTACTTTTAATTTACAAATACAATGTAAATAAAGTTTTGTTTTATAAACATGGTTTTAAATTAACAATAAAATTTAATATCTTATAACGATTCTAATTCTATAACATCTTATGTTTAAGGTGATAGTAAAAAGAAACTTTTTACTGTAATTCATAAATCGTGTTCTAAATGTAAACCAATAAAATAGGATTCTTATCGTTAGCCAAATTCTATCGAAATGTAAACAAATAAAAAAAAATATTCTATTTGTTGTTCATATTCTATTGTAAATAAACAAATGAAAAGAATATTTTATTTGTCGTTCAAATTTCATTGTTCATTTTAGAATAATCAAAGTAATAAGAATAATATTTTAATAAATTTAAATAAATTAGAGCAACTAGATCTGAATAAAATATTATTTAAATCTAAATTTAGATTTAATTTTCTAATCATAAATAAAATTCAACCATACATGAGATTCCAATGCGGATCTAGCATAACATGACCAACAAACATACCACAAGCAACCATCAACAATTCATCAATCACAGAACATTACAGATTTGATTTAACATCATTATACAATTATTTTTAACACAAGAAAAATTATTTATAATTAATTAAATAGTAAAATTCAAAATTCTCACCTAGATATGCCTGAAAATTGGACTGTCTCGGATTCATCTCTGGTCTGCGCCATCGCGAAGATCTTGGAAAGACGAGTCTAACGCAACTTACGGTTCGTCAATCGAACCTCGTATGAAAGAGATATTGATTTTTAAAGATCAGATAAATTAAATATTTAATAAATAAAATAATAAAAAAAGGACCTTCTTCCTCACGCTACTCAGGAACACGCACGAACCCAAATCGCCGTTTCAAGCCTCCTGCGTGCGACCCCTCCGAGCAACCGACCGCCGATCAGACCCCGCCAATCCGACGCCCCGCCCGCGAGCCACCACCGCCCAGAAGGCCACCCAACTCGGCCTCCTCCTCGCCTCAAAAATCGAACCCGAACGAGGCCACTTCCACGCCAGAATTCGCGAAATCCGTGCACCAAATCCCAATCTTAACCGCATAGATTCGAAGCTCTCCGAATTCTCTTCGATTTGGTATATAATTTGTAGATTTTCTTTGAACGGATTGAGAGAAATTGATGTTTGAAAATCGGAGCTTTCTGGCCTTCAAATGAATAGGCGGTGGCTGCATTTTTTTAGGGTTAGGGTTTTATTTTCGGATTTTTTTTATTATTTTATTATTAAAAAATGTGTTATAAAGGTGAAAATGCGGGCTGTCTCCGAATTGGGCTTGCTTACTGTCGATCTTAACGTTTTGAGGCCTTCTGAACACAATGGGATGGGTCTCGGGGTCCAATTCTGAAATCTGTAGAAAATTTATTTAAAATCCCATTAAAAATTAATTAATTAAATATTGACCGTACATTTAAATATGTCGGGGCCACATATGACCTTAGAAAATTTCAGAAAAAATATTTTTAGCTTTCTTATGACGATACGGTTCTAACAAGACAAATTTCGTCGAATTCTGAGTCTGTTTGAAAAATGGCTATTTTTAAGGCGTTTAAATTTAACTGAAATAGTCAAAACGCATTTTCTTTTGCCACGCTCGCATATTAATTCGAAAAATTCTGAAAATAGAAACCTAACAATAATTTGACATTCTGATTCCAACAAAAGTGGTTTTGTCGTAAACGGAGGTCGTTTGAAAAATGACTATTTTCAAGGCCAATATATTTAATATTTAAATACATTTTTAAACAAATAATTCCCGAAACTCAAAATATATAAGTGTTTATACTTTTTAAATGCAGAAACATTATTCCGGACTCAATGGAAGTGGTTTTGAGTCCAAATTCCTTCATACGTGAAAAGTAGCCTTTCGGGCCATATATATTATATATATAAATTCTACAGCGACCTTTCTAAACATTGAATTGGCCATAACTTTTGATTTCCGCTATGAAATTTCAATTTTTCAGATTCGTTAGTAAGATATTTTTAAATGGATTCTAAAATTTTTGGTTTCACTAAAATCCGTTAAATTTTGCATCCTGTATGGTCAGTCAAAGTTCAAGTTTGACTTTTCAAACTACTGCGTTATTTCTAGTTCCCTTTTATATTAAAATTAAATTTATTCATTTTAACTTCGATTAAAAATAAATTCTAGCCATTATTATTTAAAATAAATCACTTTATATTTTCAAAATTCATTAAAATTTTCTAAAATAAAAATTTTAAATTGGTTCAGAATTTGCGGGTTGTTACATAAAGAATATTTCAAAATAATATTTTCAGTAGGATAATTATAATTATAAATCACAATTGTATTTGGCCACAAGGTTGGGTCACATTTGTGGTGGAAGTCTGCCCGGAACCGACCGGCATATCCAGCAGCCACAAATGTCGGGCCTAATGTGAGAGGTCCAGGTACACGAATACAAATTGGGCCTTAACACGAGGTTAAGCCCAACTTATGGGATTAGTCTGCCCGGAACCGACCGGCATATCCAACATCCACAAGTTGTAGGCTTAATGTGAGAGGTCTGGCCCAGTATAAAATAATAAATAGATATAATATTAAATTGGGCCATTCAGCCTGTTTTAAAAAATATAACGCCAATTGAACTCGAACGTGTTTAACAAATTATAACCATTTAAATTATGAATATTGAAAGAGGTGATTTTAAAATTAATATTTTAAGAGGATTTTATTTTATTATTTAAATAATATATAGAATATTGGATTATGATTTAAAATTGAAACTGAAGTTTGAATCGTTTTGGAATAAATTTATAAATGTTTTAAAATACGTTTTTATAAAGGAAATCGATGAAATATATATATATATATATATATATAATGGTTCGAATAGAACGGTTCGCGCAGCAACCGTTCGCGAATTTCGACCGTTTAACTTTGATTAGACGTAACGGAAGATCCGACCATCGGATTCTTCTAAAACCGGAACCTACGGGTTCGTATCGAAAAGAGTTTTCCAACGAGTATATATTGATTTGATTTCTGTGAAGATTCCATACTTTATGGAAAATGATTTGGGGCTTATCGTAACTATGTTTTGAATGACATTAGTTCTTTAACCCAGTTAAAGATAAGATTAATTTCTTAAATTTAAATAATCATTGAATAATGATTTTTGATATTTAAAACCAAATTGGGGTTTTATTAAATCTTTAAAAGTAAGATTTAAGAAAATATTTGAGAATAAATGTAAAGAATTTATCTTTGATAGAATAATGTGAATATTTTATTAAAGAATATTCTGAATTGGAATGAGGCGTTGGATGTGTTTTTATAGTACTCAATTTGATTTTTATATATAAAAAAATACGAGAGTTATTCGAGATGACCGGGTTTAACCCATTCCGAATAATTACTACGGCGATGAAGAGTCGAAGATGAAGACGGTGGTTGAAGACCGACGATCTTCACATCGGATGGATGTGTTGCTATTGAGACCCATGATGGGAGTAGCTACCTTGAAGGGACTTCAGTGGTAGCCGTCCGGACTATTGTTGATTGTTTCAGATATGCGAGGACCTCTCAGGTGTCTCCGGTTTCGTTCAGACCCAGAACGGACTTGTAAATGGATGCGTGTCTAACATTGGATTTCGTACCATATGAATTAAATCGATTTCTATTAATGTATATGTAACAACCCGGGATTTTGGGGCCAATTTAAAAAAAATTATTTTAGAAATTTTAATGAATTTATAATATTTAAAATGATTTATTCTAAATAATAACGACCAAAATTCTATTTTAATCGAAGTTAAAACGAATAAATTTAATTTAATTCTAAAAGGAGTTTAGAACAGTGCTGTAGTTTGAAAATTTGAATTTAAACTTTGACTGAATGTATAGGATTCATTTTAAATCAGAATTGAGCGAAACCAGAAATATTTAAATCTGTTTGATAGTATCTTTCTAACGAATCTGAAAAACTGAAATTTCATTTTAAAAATAAAAAGTTATGCCCAGTTTAAAATTTAAAAAAGTCGCTGTATAATTTATATATATTTTAATATAATATATATGGCCTTAAAAATAGTCATTTTGCAAACGACCTCGGTTTTCGATGAAACCACTTTTGTTGGAACCGGAATGTCAAATTATTGTCAAGTTTAATTTTCTAGAATTTTTCGAATTAATATGTGAGCGTGGCAAAGGAAAACGTGTTTTATCAAGTTCAGTCAAATCAGATCGACCAGAAAATGGCCATTTTTCAAACGGTCTCAGAATTCAACGAATTTAGTCTTGTAAGAACCATATCGTCATAACAAAGCCAAATATAAATTTTCTGGAATTTTTAGGGTCTGTATGTGGCCCGGTGAATTTATATGTATGGTTAAATTAAATAATTAAATGATTTATAATTAAAATTTAAGAAAAATGTATCGTAATAGCCGAATTGGGTTACGAAACATGTTCCATTATGTCCGGGATGGGGATTATTAGCTGGGGGCGACACTCGTTGGGTTTGATTTGGAGTTAAGAGTGATATATGAATTGAATTCAAATTAAATAGAATTAAATTTAATAAAATACAATGGTATACACGTATAAATACGCCTACACAGTAAACCCTAGAAATAAACACTACAACCTCCGATCTTTAACTTCCAATGGCTGAAACGCTCGTGACTTCTCCCTCTTCTATCTCTTAAATTCCTCAATGATATCGAAAATCCCTTATACCAAATCGAAAAGCAAAGAGAGATGATTAAATCCAACGGTTGAGATCGGAGATGGGGTGGTGGATAGCTCGGATTTCAAGTAGAAAAGGAAGGACTTTGGCGCCGTTTCCTGGGCACGTGGCGACGGAGAGCTGGCCCGTACTGCCGGCGGTGGTAGCTCGTGGACGGAGCTTCGGAGTGGTGTATGTGGATCTGCGGTGAAAGCCTCGGGTGGCGCTGCGTTCTGGGATGAAGAAGTCAAAAAATGGATTTAACGGTTTCAGGAATTGAACGAAGGGAGAAGGTGATTCGCAAAGTAATTAGGAATTGAACTAACATTAAGGATTTAATAGTTTATTAAATTATCCAAAACTTTAAATATTGATATCCTGCTCAAATCAAAACAGAATTCAGCAAGGTTGAATGCGTTGGGTTCGTATCAGAAAACTCTACCTCATGGAACTAACCAGAACCATTTTTGAGCACATTAAATCTAGACCAAATTCAGATCTGAACGTTACAGAATCAAATCAATGTGAGAAATCTTAATTTAATTTTATTATTATTTATTTTAAATAATATGAATAAATCATAATGATGTTCTCATCCATGCACTGTATATGTTATGCTTTGTGGTTTGATTTGTATGAGAGGTGAAAATGTGAATCTGTTCGTTTGGGTGATATTACGTTGTACTTGAAGCAGCCATGGAAATTTATCGAACATCCTGGTTGTTATTTTGATTGAATCAAACATATTCAACAGAATAGAGATATCACTGATATGGTTAACATGACATCGTTTGGTAAATTTAGATTAACAATAAAAATCTCACCTTTATTGTTAAACCTGAAATACCGTTTTGTCAAAGTACCATAATTTGACAAAATACTCATTTTTGGCTAAAGTAGTTTAGAAAAATAAAATCGAATGTCATATTTATTGGATTAGAATTGACAATATGAAGTTGTCAATTTTTGTTGAAAGCAGAAATGAATGAACAATGAAAAATTATACTTTTATTGTAGCGTAAACATTAGAAATGGAGGAACAATAAAAATTATATTTTTATTGTAGTGTAAATCATTAGAAAAGAATGACAATAGAAAATACATTTTTACTTAATTATGTATCATTAGAAGAGAATGACAATAGAAATTACATTCTTATTTAATGTAATTATAGAAGATAAAAAGGTTACATTTTCATACATGAAATAAAAAGAAGGTAAAAGTTACATTTTCTATAATGTAATAAAAAGAACATTTTTGGTTAGAAAATGTACACCAGAATAAAAGAACGTTTTTAGCATTATTCTCTTTTGAGAATAAAAAAGGATAATAGAAAATAAAAATCATATTTTTACTTGTGATATGAAACATTAGAAAGTATGAAAACAAAATATCCATTTTGCTAATTAGAAAAGTATGAAAACAAAATAATCATTTTGTTAATTGGGAAAGTGTTAGAAATGGTATGTAAATATAAGAATATTACATATATAAGAAAAATAACATTTTAAGTTATAAAATGTTAAGAGTTAAGGAAAAAAATAACATTGTTGAAACGACCCGAACTTCCCCGGTCAGGAAAGCCCGGATTGAGTCGAGAACAAGCCACACATGAACGCAGACGGAAGAACATTTCATTGTTAATTACAACAATTCCATCAGAATACAAGAATATACAGAGTATGAATAAATAGTATACATCACAAATTATCAGAGATTACAATAAATTACATAGCAGCGGAAAATAATATAATACACAACTAGAAGAGATATACGGATACAAAGCTTTCCGGATATCATTCCAGCTATAAACCAGGATCCCGTGAATATAAATCTGCAAAACCAAAACTACTAGCTGCCCGTGTCGAAATAAGGGCACCCAGAGTTTAGGTTAAAACAATAAACTCCAGGTCAGTCATGGGACTGGTGTGAGAACTAAAACAGTTATTAATCTTTATTTTTAAAGTTAGGTAAATCAAGGGACCACGCCGTATAACACGGAACGGGTTTCCTCCCAAGAATACCAGTGCATAAAACAAATAGTGCAATGCTAAATAAAGAAAAATGAAGCTATTATAAGAGCCAGGTCCCATCACACAATGCAACACAAACTAGAGGATAGGGTTTTCCCTTATAATAGCCAAAGCATGCTTGATACGTTTAAAACAAATCATTTGATACTATAATAGGTGTATAGTGCCAAAACAACTTCAAATATAAATGTATCAATCCTAGACGACATGGGTACCATATATCATGTCGCTATACTAGGCTCTACAATCAAAACCGCAAATGTCACGTATTTGGAAATTGGATTTCCATCTGTGAAACGAGGAAAAAGATAGTCCTCTACCGATTCGAGACGCTCTAGCCCGCCCCTCAGGAACATAATGCATCGTCCCTTGGATCTTCAGGGCCGGTCCACCGATGTGGATTAGACGAAATCCTGAACACTACATCTCCCCACCCTTTGGGGTGTCAATGAGTTAATGAATGACTCCATCGGCTTCACATAGTCACCGATATATCTGAGGCGCTTCGTAACAGCACAACCACATAAGTCAAACTCGTCAGGGTGTGTGAAACCACTGATGCCACTTTTAGCTAGAAGGAAACGCATGTTCTCCCTGCAGTCCTCTCCCGTTTTTGGTTCACTACCGGGGGGTGAGGCTCGCAAATCAACGTTACACAAAGCTATGCCACACAGGCTGTGCTTTGATCATCAACCACAAGACTTTGCTTTTCAACAGAAGCCTTGATCATTTGCATCTTAGCATGCCACACAGGTAATTCACGCTATGCAACCGATATCAATCACACAGAATGAAATCCGATGTCAGACACACATCCATTTACAAGTCCGTTCTGGGTCTGAACGAAACCGGAGACACCTAGTACCCCGTATATCCATCGATCTCCAAGTACGTCTGGACGATCACTAACTGCTTCCCTCCTCTTGGGTGTATAGCCCAATCAAGATCATCAGTAATTATCCAAACGACGTGAAGACCACCTGTCTTCAACCACCGTCTTCATCTTCGACACCACGTCGAATCAGTTATTCAGAATGGGATAAACTCGGTCTTTCTGAATAACTCGCGTATATAATAAACAAGTGTTACGCAAACACAACATACACCTCATTCCAATTCAACAGTCACTAACCATAAATTAATGAAGAGAATAATCCCCCAAATATTAACCCCAAAGGCCGAAACCAACATCAGATCAATACCCAGGAAACCATTCTTCTTAGCTAACCTACAGTTAGTTTCTAAATTTCACATTCTTGGGGAAAGGTTCCCATAAATTTTATCAAAGATAAATTCTTTAAATTTATTCTTTAATCTCCTTTTGAATATCAATTCAAACTAGTCGGGATTAGCGAACCACACCGAAGTAATCATTTATTTTATTTCCCAATCCCAGCCTATTTATCCCATGAAGTAAAACTGGTCATACTTCATATCTAACACCACGGTGTTATCGGTAAATTCAATTACCATTTCACATTCAAATCTAATTAAAGATTTAACTATCGCCTGGAGCAAAACTGGTGATACTCCATTTTCGATCTTTTCAATCTAATTAAAGATTCATTAAAACTCCACTTAGTTTTAATCTTTGACAGGGTTAAAGAATCAGTGTCAATTAAAACACAGTTCACGATAAACCCCAAAATCACATCACATTTCAATCAGTCCCTAACCGTAAATTAGCAAGTGAGCAATTCCCTAAGTATTAACCCCGAAGGCCGAAACCAACATCAGATCAATACCCAAGAAACCATTCAACTTAACTAATCTCCAGTTAGTTTCTGATTTTCTTAACTCTGTGGGTCTAAGAACAGTATTATTGAAGATACCGTTCACGACAACCTAAAATCACATTCTATTAATTATCGGGTTAAAGAACGAGTGTTATTTAAAACACCATTCACGATAAACCCAAGAACCAATTCGAATTCAATTCCAATTAAATATCATTTAATTGGTACACTTCATTAAATCTAAATAAAAAGATTCAATCTTTTTCTCAACTGGGCTTAAGAACAGTGTTAATGAAGACACCATTCACGACAAATCCAAATCACATTTGATATTAAATATAAGGCTCTGAATAGAAAATATACCGGCTTATATTCAATATCAAATTCTACGACCAACAAATATCGTATTGGAAATAACGATATAAATATATCTTCCAAATTTCCATAACCATATCTGTATAATCACGAAATCCAACATCGAAATATTCCAAAGGTAATTTCGATTCAAATCCATTCCAATTCAATTATTGGAAATTCTGGTTATTTTCAAAACCATTTCACATTCAATTTATTTATTTTAAAAATAAATAAATTATTATTCTAGTTCAATACTAGTTCATTTCGATAAAAATCTATTTTTATCTTTTCAAATATGGAGTTTTTCATCCCAATTCTTCATAAATCATTTCTTATGATTTTACACAAATTATTACCATTTTTAATAGTTTTATCAAGGCCCGTACAGTCGATTTCCGTCAACGGCCATCGAACTGCACTTACAACAACCTTTTCCAAATTTGATTTGGACATAATTCCAAATCCAACCATTAGATTTCAAATTTCTCACATTCGTTAGAAAGCTCTTTTCGATACGAACCCAACGGTTCCGGTTTTAGGAGAATTCGACGGTCGGATCTCCCGCAATGTCCATTCGAAGTCAATGGTCGAAATTCGCGAACTGCCGCGGCGCGGCGTATTCTATTCAGGCCATTATATTATATATATAATATATACTTCATCGATTTCCTTTCGAAACGAATTTTATAAATCGTTTTAAATTCGTTTTCAAAACTATTTCAACTTCATATTCAATTTCTAATCAAAATTGAATATTCTAATATAAATTCGTTTTAATTTCACTTCAAAACGATTTCAATTCAATTTCAATTTAATTCGAATTTCAATTCATTTCAATTTAATTCGAATTCATTTTTATTCAATTTCAATTCGAATTCATTTCAAAACGATTTCAATTCTATTTCAATTCAATTCGAATTTCAATTCTATTCGAATTTCAAATCATTTCAGTTTATTTCGAATTTCAAATCAATTCAATTTAATTCGAATTTCAATTCACTTTATTATTCATTTCAATGTGAATAAAATCGATATAAATATCGTTCACATCAAAATCGCGCAAATCTAATCAACACGGCTTTATATATTTCTATTTTCAAAACTGGAATGAGGCCCAATCAATTACCGTATAATGTTAATTTATATGGATTTTCTACAACACATGTATAAAACAACAACAATAAATAATCAACCATTATCCAGAGTGCGTTCTACACTGTATAAGCATCAAATATAAATATTTAACGCTTATAACAGCCTGTCAATCAATCGATCGACGTACAACTAATCATTGGGATTAGTGTATGTCATATATCATCCCAATACCCGTGTGGGGTTTTCAAACAATCAAACACAGATTTTATTTGTGCATTTGGGCGATGTGTAAAATTTATCGTTCCAATCAATATCAGTCAAATCAGTGTACATAAACAAATCTCCGATTTGTTTATTACCATTTATTTTATATACACGTTAAAAATTCTATATTCAACTATAAAATATTTTAATTATATAAATATTTTATTTCTTTTCACATCACATCATACAATCAACCACACATCAAAATCAATCAAACAAGCATACAAGCCGTCCATGTTCTGTGGACGACGGGTGTCAGGTGCTACTAAACACCGTCTGCATCCTAGTATATATTTTAACCAGAAATAAATTTAAAAGTGAGAAGTTCTCACCGACTAGCTAATCCAAATGCCACGACTCTTCATAAGTAGAAATCCTCTGTCGTTTCTTCTTTCATCACTTCCATCATTTGTATTCACTACCTATATAAAAATCGAATTTTTTACTTCGCTATTCAATATATAAAAATCGAATTTTCACTTCGCTATTCAATATATAAAAATCGAATTTTTACTTTGCTATTCAATATATAAAAATCGAATTTTTACCTTGCTATTCAATATATAAAAATCGAATTTTTACTTTGCTATTCAATATATAAAAATCGAATTTTTACTTCGTTATTCAATATATAAAAATCGAATTTTTACTTCGCTATTCAATATATAAAAATCGATTTTTTAATCCAAAGCCTATTATATAAAAATCAAATTTTTATTTCAAAACTATATATGAAAAGACCATATTTTTAAATCTGAACTTCATATATAAGAATCACGTTTTTATCTCGCTATTTTACATATAAAAATCGAATTTTTAATTCAAATCTACATTGTAAAAATTAGATTTTTATTTACTTGCTTTTACCTATACAAAAACTGATTAAAAATCAACACTTTTTAATTAACTAAGCTAAATACTTTAAAATCAATGGGAATAAATACTTACAGCGGGGTTTTAGGGGTCTTGGTCGTTGGTTCGGAGGGGGAAGATGGTTTCTAGCGCGCGACAGGGGAGGGAGTGGTCGGAGGCGGCTCTGGTGGTCGGAGCAGTAGGGTAGGCGGTGGATTGGGTTCGATTTAGGGTTTAGGGGGGGCTCGATGCGGAGGATAGTGCTGGGTGGAGGCAGAGGCGAGGAGAGAGGGTGCGCGATAGGAGGGTGTGGCGATGGAGAACATCGAGCGACGGGGGGGGGGGAGGGACTCCAGAACGACGAGCTCGATTTTTTTTCTTTTTTTTCTTTTCTTTTCTCTGTTAACTTATAAAGGAGGAGAGAGGAGGGTGAGTGATAATATATATATATAATTACATAATTAATTTATTTCTCTAAAAAGCAACTTTTAATTTCGACCTCAAAACGAGACCCACCGCCTGTCCTCCCTAGCTAATTACCCCCATTCCGAACATAATGGGATATGTATCGTAGGCCAATTTGACTGTTTGAATCAGTTTCCGTTGAATTTAAATTATAATTCTTTATATATTCAATTTAAACGCACATTTCAAATTACCGGGGCCACACACGAACTCTAAAAATTCCAGAAAAATATTCTCTAGCTTTGTATTGATGATACGGTTCTAACAAAAATAGTTTTGTCGAATTTTGAGACCGTTTGAAAAATGACCATTTTCCAGTCGATTAAAATCAACTTAAACTGGTCAAACGCATTTTCCTTTGCCACGATCACATATTAATTCGAAAAATTATGAAAATTGAAACCTAGCAATTACTTGACATCATGGATCCAACAAAAGTGGTTACGTCAAAATCCGAGGTTGTTTGCAAAATTTCCATTTTTAAGGGCCAGAATTCCATAGTGACTATTCTAAAAATTCATTTGGCCATATCTTTTGATTCCCGCTATAAAATTCCAATCTTTCGGATTCGTTGGAAAGATATTCTCAATTAGATTCAAATATTTTTGGTTTCACTAAAATCTAGTTTATTTTGCACCCAGTACATTCATTTACATTTTGAAATCGAATTATCGAACCACCGCGCCATTTTCAATTCCTTTTATAATTATAAATAAATATTTATATTCTAACGACGATCTATATAAATATTTACGTTCTAACTACATTCAAAATAAATTTTCCATCGATATTATTTAAAATAATCTATTTTAAATAATTAAAATTCGCTGAAATAGCCAAAATAAAAATTTTAAATTGGCTCGGATTTCTGGGTTATTACAATCTCCCCCACTTAAAACTTTTCATCCCCGAAAAGGAACGAAGCCGAAAGTGGTTTAACTAATCAACTCAACTTTCATTATTTTCGTTACGGCTTAAGTTCTTCAACTTTTCAGTTTCTAAGAACTTTTCAAAATTTTCAAAAAATTGGCTAACACCCTAAATTTTCGAAAAATTTCGCCATAACCTCCCCTGCACCGGGAGCACCGGGAAAATCCCAAAATTGCCATACAGGCCATCTGATCTCAAAAAGAAAAAGAAAAAGCCAATCGGCTCATAAAATCATCATCACCCAAACAAAACAGTAAATTATGGTAAACATGTACCTATTAGTCGGGCAAACAAATTTTATTTCTCTGCTCTAGCCTCCTTGCTATGACCTGTTCAATGTAAGTACATGTATATGCAAGCAAATGCGACCAAATTCCGATACAGTTCAATATTTGGTTCAATTTGGCTATATGGTACAAATTTTCAATTAAACAACCAATAATCAACAACACAACCATTAATCAATTAGTTGATTAGCTTTTCAAATTCATAACTTTGATACATAGTCAAAAAATCAGATTTTTGATGCCAAATCACAACAATAGGCCCTATCTAGTTTCGGTTCTCACACCAGTAAAGTGGAAATATATAGAAATCTCACTTTCGAAACTCGAAAATAAATACTGGCGATGGTGCCCCATCACCAGAATTATCCCCGGGCACTAGAGTGCGATTCTGTAACTATCCAATACTTTAAAACTTCGAATACACGTTTGCAAGACATATATGCAAACTCTTTATATATTGGATTGTCCAAATTCAATATAAAATAAATAATCAAATACGAATAAAGCGATTTAAATATCAAAACAAAATCGTTTTCATTTTATATTTCAAAAATATACTCTTCACACTCGTTCAAGGATACTACTGATCCCATCTCTAACGAGTCATTCTAATTGGATATTACTAATCCAATATGTGATGAATTCATTCGTTTGGTTCTAATATGTCTTGTTCTCTAAGCTTTGTAAACCAAAGCTCTGATACCACGATGAAACAACCCGAACATCCCCGGTCAGGAAAGCCCGGATTGAGTCGAGAACAAGCCACACATGAATGCAGATGGAAGAACATTTCATTGTTAATTACAACAATTCCATCAGAATACAAGAATATATAGAGTATGAATAAATAATATAGATCACAAATTATCAGAGATTACAATAAATTACATAGCAGCGGAAAATAATACAATACACAACTAGAAGAGATATACGGATACAAAGCTTTTCGGATATATTCCAGCTGTAAACCAGGATCCTGTGAATATAAATCTGCAAAACCAAAACTACTAGCTGCCCGTGTCGAAATAAGGGCACCCAGAGTTTAGGTTAAAACAAAATACTCCAGGTCAGTCATGGGACTAGTGTGAGAACTAAAACAGTTATTAATCTATATTTTTAAAGTTAGGTAAATCAAGGGACCACGCCGTATAACACGGAACGGGTTTCCTCCGAAGAATACCAGTGCATAAAACAAACAGCGCAATGCTAAATAAAGAAAAATGAAGCTATTATAAGACCCAGGTCCCATCACACAATGCAACAAAAACCAGAGGATAGGGTTTTCCTTTATAATAGCCAAAGCATGCTTGATACGTTTAAAACAAATCATTTGATACTATAATAGGTGTATAGTGCCAAAACAACTTCAAATATAAATGTATCAATCCTAGACGACATGGGTACCATATATCATGTCGCCATACTAGGCTCTACAATCAAAACCTCAAATGTCACGTATTTGGAAATTGGATTTCCATCTGTGAATCGAGGCAAAAGATAGTCCTCTACCGATTCGAGACGCTCTAGCCTGCCCCTCAGGAACAGAATGCATCGTCCCTTGGATCTTCAGGGCCGATCCACCGATATGGATTAGACGAAATCCTGAACACTATGTCTCCCAACCCTTTGGGGTGTCAATGAGTCAACGAATGACTCCATCGGCTTCACATAGTCATCGATATATCCGAGGCGCCTCGCAACAGCACAACCACATAAGTCAAACTCGTCAGGGCGTGTAAAACCACTGACGCCACTTTTACCTAGAAGGAAACGCATGTTCTCCCTGCAGTCCTCTCTCGTTTTTGGTTCACTACCGGGGGGTGAGGCTCGCGAATCAACGTTACACAAAGCTATGCCACACAGGCTGTGCTTTGATCATCAACCACAAGACTCAACAGAAGCCTTGATCATTTGCATCTTAGCATGCCATACAGGCAATTCATGCTATGCAACCGATATCAATCACACAAAATGAAATCCAATGTCAGACACACATCCATTTACAAGTCCGTTCTGGGTCTGAACAAAACCGGAGGCACCTAGTACCCCGCATGTAACAACCCGAATTTTAACAACACGTTAAAAAAAGAAATCAAGGCAGAATTAAATTTTAAAATTAGAATTAGGTAAAATGGACATCACTATTGCGTTCGTCTCGGAAAAATACGCGAAATACAGTCCGAGTTTTCAAAAATCGGAGTCCGTATGACCAAGATATGGCCAAAACAAGATTTCAGCAGACTTTTTGGCAGACTGACCCATGTCGACTGTAGTGTCGACACCCAAGTCGACCTGCCCCCCCTTGTGTCGACTGTTGTGTCGACATCCCCCCTGTACAGGTCAACCTGGTTGGCCTGGGGTGGCCCAGAACCCATTTTTGAGGTCTGGGATGAGTTTTGATGGTCCGGATTGACTCTAGTGTTGATCTAAAGGCACTAAATGGTTCCTACACTTGACTTCTTCCCCAAGACATGCTTTGGGTCTAGTTTGTTGGCTTGTGATGGATTTAGATGGCTAGGATCTAAACTATGGTTTATCCTACGGCCTAAACTATCCTAGTCTTCTATAAAAAGACCCCTAACCCTACCTTAGACCCTCATAAATTGATCCTACAACTAAACTATGCCAAAATTTCTAATGATCATGGCCTCCACTCAAGCCTCCATCCTCTTGTCATAAATTCTATCTTCATTCACATGAGAGATTACATGATCATATGAGTGTATGAGAGTTTCTATGTTCATATGAGAGCTTCTAAACTTGATTTCAAGGCAAATCTTCATCAAAGCAAGGATCTTTCTTATTATTTTCTCAAGGGTTTTATTGGAGCTTATTGATTTGGGGTTTTTGCTAGTGTGGCTTCGTCTCAATCTTTTTATATATTGATTTGTGCCTTCATAGCATTGTAAGCCACCTCCTACTCGTAGATATTAACTATGAAGTTAAATGTTCATGTTGCAAGTTTTGGGTTTGAACTTGAGTAGGTTACATGCTTAGAAACTATTATGTTATGTGTAGATTTATCCTATGCATATTCATAAAGTCATCACCTTGATTTTATGGGCTAAAAGCTATAAGCTTTATGTTGAAATGTTGCATTATGCAACATAAGAACTCTCTTATCCCTTAAGTTAACTTGCATAGAATGCTAGATGCGAACTTCTAGCCATTTTTCTATGTCATCTATCACCATGATTCACCTATATGCTAAGTTTTGGGGTTATGCATGTTTTTGGGGCTTAATAATGTAACATGCAAGTTTGTGAACACATTATGTCTCATATGCCACCATGTTTAACTTGCGGCCTTATACCCCTTTTGTCATACCTTTGCCAAGTTCCTTCTTTTAATCTAGTATGCGTTGTTGCGAATGTATATGCGAGTTTAAAAGCGTTGGGGTTACGTTATGGGTAAACTTTAATGACATGAAACATGATTTGGGTAAATTGGTATAAACATGACAACATGTAATTTTGGCTATGAACATGGGACTTGAAAACTTGACACGTATGGGTTGTAAGTGTAATAAGACACTAGACCAAACATGAAAGTGGCCAACTCGAGGTTGGGTTGAGATTGTAGCATAAATCTACCCGGACCCGCCCGGCTTAACTAGTGGCTACAAACAATAGGACCCAATGTGGGTAGTTGGTAATATAGCACTTAAAACCCGAGGTTAGACTAGGTTGTGGTGTAAATCTACCCGGACTCGCCCGGCTTAACTAGTAACCACAACAAAGTCTAATGTGAGAGGTTGGGGTGCATTAATCTAATTAATGCCACATGAAAAGGTTAAGTAATTTTGATTAATGACACTTAACCGATATGACACGAATGGGTAGGTTAAGTTAAACCGGACTTGGTTCCTTAATGACACTTGACCATATAAGACAATTAGGGGATGGGGTTAAGTAATTTACGCTTAACTAATCCGACATGGTAATTAGATGGGGTTAAGTAACCTACACTTAACTAATCTAAACACGGTAATTAGATGGGGTTAAGTAACCCATACTTAACTAATCTAACACGGTAAATTCGATGGGGTTAAGTAATTTACACTTAACTAACCCGACTTGGTAATTAGATAGGGTTAAGTAACGTAGACTTAACTAATCTAGACATGGTAATTAGATGGGGCTAAGTAACCTTCACTTAACTAATCTAAGCACGGTAATTCGATGGGGTTAAGTTAAACACTTAACCAATCTAAACTTGGTAATTTAATGAGGTTAAGTAGCCAATACTTAACCAACTTAACATGATAATTTAATGGGGTTAAGTAACTTATACTTAACCAATTATACATGATGATTTGATGAGGTTAAGTAACCTTTTAACACCCCACCTCCGCCAGGGTGTCTCTTGCAAGCACTCTGACTTTGGAGGGGCGTTTGAATCGGGTAAACAAGCATAATGATATATCAAGGCAGAACAAGAACATATGTATATATGTAAATAGAGTAAATAAGATAAGTAAAACAGCGGAAGATTTCAATCTATTTCAAAACAAGTCTGGTACAACATAATGTCAACTTTCCAAATACACAAGTCTAGATAAAAACAACATCACTGAAAAAAACTGAAATTCATAAGTGCTATCCCCAAAATAAGTGATAACCATAGCTAGCTTCATGTCAAGACCGTACATGAGCTAAAATCCCACAAGCAAGCGATCAGAAATCCAAGCTAAGCTCCAATATTCCCACCCTGAGAACCTGGGGGGGGGGGGAACGGAAGAAAAGAGGCGAAAGAAAAATAGGTCAGTCAAAAAGACTGAGTAAGCCCTACTACAATCAATGTAAACTGACAAAGTTAACTGACATGAGAAGCAGGGATGAACATACTAGCATGATGATTAACTAACAAGGTAGATAAAGGTGTCATCGCATAATTAGGTTTAAGGTTTTTGCACCACAGGTGTACTAGCAAGCTAACATGACTTGAATAAACAAGTATTGATCCCTTGGCCCAAGCTTTGGCCCAATAACATGAAGTGACCCTAATACGAGGTCCAACCAAACGGTCTAATCGATCGGCTCCCTAAGCCTAACTCGTCACGTGTTGGTGTCAATACGGCCCAAACATAATTGTAGTCGGACTGTGCCGGGTCTCCCGTCGGGTGTATCAAGCCCTAGGGTGTCAACCCCTGGACACCATAAACATAAGTGCACAGTCTCGATCTACTGGTACCCATGCTTGACTTCTCCAAATACGGACTACGTGCACGACCATAGTCCGTCCGGAACTACATCGGCGTACCACTCGACCGTCGTTTTGGTCACTTATACCAGTCCAGTAATCGTGCCCCCACCCTAGCCTAGTCCCTAGGGTCTTAATGATACAAACTTGAGATTACTGCTGGAGTGGACCCCCATTGCTAGGATTTTCTAGTGGGTTAAGTACGGTTTAACCCTTTTACTAATCATGGATTAACTTGGTTAAGTGTAACGATGAGTTCACGACTTAACCCTGATTAATCTACCAAGCCCAAATTGGTTAAGTATTAAGTGGACCATGACTTAACCCTAATCATGAGGCATTAACTAATTTAATGTGCCTTAACCTCACACATTAGACCTTGTTGTGGTTACTAGTTAAGCCGGGCGGGTCCGGGTAGCTTTACACCATAACTTGGTCTAACCTCGGGTTCAAGGTACAACATGACCAACTTCTCACATTGGGTCCTATTGTTTGTATTAACTAGTTAAGCCGGTCGGCTCCGGGTAGTTTTACGCTACAAACTCAACTCAACCTCAAGTTGGTCACACTTATATTTTCTAAGTGTCATGTCCATCATATTTCCAAAACATATTACAAGTTTTCAAGAATTTGGGTAGACCTAACTTAATAGGCAAATTCCCAATGGGTAGACCTAACTTAATAGGTAAATTCCCAATCTTATGTTTTCATGTCTTTTAAGTTTACCCAACCCCAAACGCAATCCCATCGCTTACATAATCGCAATA